>JANHFX010020364.1:84728-116863 GCA_027560015.1 Chloroceryle amazona
ATTATTTGATTTTTTTTTTTTAATTATAGTCTATCCATTGGCTAATATCATGGGCTTTTTTCACTGTCCTAAGGATATCATATTTTGGTAAGATTTATTTCAGAGGGGTTAATACCAGTCTTTCTATAGATAAATCAAACTGTACATAGTACAAAAGCATGTATAACATATTTTTCTCTTTATTCCACCTTCTTGTCAGAAGTCATCTGTATCACTTCCCATTCACCAGACACATAAGGATAATTGCTATTTGCACATAATCTAGAACTCAGAAAAATCATAAAGTACTTTTTTCTATGCCAGTTCTCACTCCAAAGTGGTGTAACATAGCCACCTATACTAGACTACATTTATGTAGCATCTTACAAGACGCATTTAGCCTTTGATTCATGAATGCTGATTAATTGCACAGACCTCCTTGTTCAGTTTGTCAGCAGAATTGAGATGGACTTTTCTAAGTTGCTGACCATGTTCATATTCAAACATTGACTTTTGCAACACAAATGTATATTAGATACTCTAGACCTTATTAGTGAGGTGAAGTCCCTAGTGATTGGAAGAAGGGACATGTTACACCTATATTCAAAAAGGGTAGAAAGGAGGACACTGGGAACTACCAACCTGTCAGCCTCACCTCTGTGCTTGGGAATATCATGGAGCAGATTCTCCTAGAAGGCCTGATAAGGCACATGGAGGGCAGGGAGGTGATCAAGGACAGCCAGCATGGCTTCACTAAGGGGAAATCCTGCTTGACAAACCTAGTGGCTTTCTACGACAGAGTGACTGCATATGACTGCTTTCTACATATGACGGCTTTCTACAACAGAGTGACAGCAGAGTGACACGGAATATCTATGGATGTGATCTATCTGGACTTCTGCAAGGCCTTTGACATGGTCCCCCACAACATCCTACTCGACAAGTTGGAGAGATAAGGATTTGATGGGTGGACTGTTCAGTGGATAAGGAATTGGCTGGGTGGCCACATCCAGAGGGTAGTGGTCAATGGCTCAAACTCCAGATGGAGATCAGTGACAAGTGGTGTCCCTCAGGGGTCTGTACTGGGGCCTGTCTTTTTTGAGTGCACCATCAGCAAGTTCACAGATGACACCATGCTGAGTGGTGCTGTTAATATACCAGAGGGACCTGGAAAGCTGGAGAGGTGGGCCCAGGTGAACCTCATAAGGTTCAACAAGAGCAAGTGCAGGGTCCTACATCTGAGCTGGAACAATCCCCACTGTCAATACAGGCTGGGGGAGGAGGCAATAGAGAGCAGCCCTGCAGAAAAGGACTTGGGGGCACTGGTAGATGAGAAGCTGGACGTGAGCAGCCAGTGTGTGCTTGCAGCACAGAAAGCCAATCTCATCCTGGGCTGTATCAAAAGAAGTGTGGCCAGCAGATTGAGAGAGGTGATTCTGCTGCTCTACTCTGCTCTGGTCAGACCCCACTTGGAATACTGAGTCCATCTCTGGAGCCCTCAGCACAGGAAGGACATGGACCTGATGGAGTGGGTCCAGAGGAGGCCACAAAGGTGATCAGGGGCTGGAACACCTCTCCTATGAGGATAGGCTGAGGAAGCTGGGATTGTTCAGCCTGGATAAGGGAAGGCTTCAGGGAGACCTAATAGCCACCTTCCAGTACCTGAAGGGAGCTTACAAAAAGGCTGGAGAGGGCCTGTTTACAAAGGCCTGGAGTGAAAGGATGAGGGGTAGTGGTTTTAAATTAAAAAGGAGTGGATTTAGATTAGAAATAAGGAGGAAGTTCTTTACCAGGAGAGTGGTGGGGCACTGGAACAGGTTGCCCAGGGAGGTGGTTGAGGCCTCATCCCTGGAGACATTCAAGGTGAGACTTGATGAGGCTCTGAGCAACCTGCTCTAGTTGAGGATGTCCCTGCTCTCAACAGGGGGATTGGAGTAGATGACTTCTAGAGGTCCCTTCCAACCCAGACATTTCTATGTTTCTATTATACTTTCCAACTGATTTGTTTGCCATTTATATGCATGGAAATATGTCCTGACTTGAATGTGTATGTTAATGTCATTAGTGCTGGATACAGATATTTGTCTTTTTAATTTAAGAATCCAAGTGGTAAAATAAAATTTTTAATATCAGGATAATACCAAGAAAAGGAATGTTTTTGTTGGTTGGTTGCTTGGGTTTTTTTAGTTGTGTTTTGTTGTTTTGTGGGGGTTTTTTGGTTGTTTTGGTTTGGTTTTGTGTTGGTTTTTTTTGGTGGTTGGTTTGTTTGTTTGTTTGTTTGAAGTTTTTTGTTTGCTTGGTTTGGTTGGTTGGGGTTTTTTTAAGTGCTTCCTGGTATTTCCTTATGCAGAGCAGCTGTTAAAACATTAACTTATCCAGCCCAATGTGTGCTGCATTTTCTGTGATTTGTCTCTCTGCCAACTAGACTGTTACCCACATAATCCCTAGCTCTTTCTTCTAATCCTATTTACAACACTAACCACAGGCAAACTGCAAGTGACTGCTTCAGAAAAAAATCCCTAGAGAAATTTGCTCAGAGATGCTTCCTTGACATGCTATCTACTCTTTTGTCTCTCCCTCTAGATTCTTATGATGGCATTATAAAATATAATATCTGAGAAATGGTGAATATGAGCTTAAAGGCTGTCCCTGGGAAGGATCAGGCAGGATATCAAACTTGTTCTGAAAAGGTGCTTTCTGTGATTATTAACTGAAGGAAAACTGTCTCACAGGCTCAGAATTATGTTTATGAATTCTCAAACCACATGCAAATCAGTTTTCTTTTAGGCTCACACATAAAGTCAGGTTAGAAAGCATGAATTTGTGAAGCTTCTTGTGTATGAGATTCAAAAGTTTATAGATCTCAGTAATGCGAATTAAAAGCTTGATGGTTTCAAACATTACTGTTGAATGAACCTTAAATTTTAAAGACCACCAAATTCTTTGCTCACATGTTAACCCCACTATGGCAATTTGGTTTTTTTGGGGTTGTTTTTTTGGATTTGACAGCCACCTTGACAAAAGTATTTATTTCTACTCACATCTTCCCACTGCAATAAAGTGAACTCAAGTTAGTAGCTGGCTCTTGGCCTTTCACAGATCTGATAGTGATAAAACGTACAACAGGCACCATCCAAACTTACAGTGGGATAGACAGCTGGGACCTGAATTCAAGCTACCAAGTGCAGTTCACAGGATACATCATGACTGTGGACACTACAGAGGGATTCAGTATTAATTAATTAGAAGTCTTACACCTCTCTTTGGAGAAAGAAACAGAAAAAAGTGAAAGGATAGGTCTACCAGGTACATCATTTCTATTCAAGTGTGGTTATCTTATGTAGCTAAAAGTCCCACTGTTGCTGTTTCATTAATTAGGACTGAGTGTGTCTAAACTGGATGTGAATCTCATTCTTAGTGGATATAGATCCCAACATCTTAACAAACAGATGAAGGAACTTCAGCTGTGAGTTAAAACTAAGAACTCTGAAATGATTAGGAATGCAATCAGGTTTCACCTTCTTACTCTGTATCTCTGTGGTTTTATTCTTTACCTATAAATTGATATCAATAGTATTTCACTCTAAAGGTGTGGTGTAAGGCATGGCAAAGAAATAAAACTATCTAAGGAGTTCTGTCAGTGTGGTAGCTTCATTACCGTGTGATTGCAGATTGCTAACACCCAAGTAAGATTCTGCACTCACCAAAGGTAGGCTACAACTTGTAATCTCTTGTTACCATGCAGATTTTTGAGAGGGCTCTCTTTGTATGTTGCTCACTACACAGAACAAATAGTTAAAGGAACATATGATTTGGATGATAGATTTATAAAATTCCCACTGCCTATTACAAAAATAGTGATTATTGTTTAAAATTCACAAGACTTAACTTTGAGCGTGATCCAATGACCTTGGTCACAAGGCTGTCCAAGCACTAGAATAGGACTTTTTAAAGGCAATGAGATAGTAGAATTAATCTTTCTGCAAAGTGGCACCTGGAGACTTAATTTCTTTCACCCCATTCCTCTCCATATCCTTACTTTGTAGTGCTGCAAAATTCTTTGGAATGTTAATGTTCATATGCTGACTGTACATTGTCTCCCAAGTAGTTGTTTTGTCGGCCAACCTGAAAGCCTGCCCAAGTCATTACGCTGTACTGCAGTAGGTGTGATCTCCAAGGCAGTGCTAAGATTGCAGAAGCCCCCTGGTTTAGTGAAGAGAGAGTGGTGACAGGATATCTACCATGATGCACAAAAGGAAAAGCCACTGGACCCCTTTGATCCTCATTTATGAGCTTCCATCGTGTGTGATTAAATAGGGAGAAGGAACTTTGAGTTCTGGTTGCCCACAAAAAGAAGAGAGGGACTATGGAGTTAGCTCTATTTAGATGTTTTCTCTTGATAATTTCCTCTGACTGTCCCCCTACAAGCTGAGATTTTGTAAGGTGTTTATTTTGGACTCATCCTTTTAAGTTGTTGTAGAAACATTCTGTACTGAAGATAGAGTCTTCAATTATGTCCTCCAGGAAAAAAAAAAAAAGCACATATAGATTACTAAAATTATGCAGTGTTGCCTACAAACTGTTTTAGACATAGTGCTTATGTTTAACCTATGTCACCATAACAATGCTTTTACTAGAGAAGAGGGAGAATGGTGCAAGAGGTTCCATGTTTTTGCTCTTTATTACTAATCAGCATTCTTGATGACTTTAAATGCAAGACATTTCTGTCATCACTGATGGTGGAGAAGTTCTTCATGTTACAAAGTATGAAGATTGGTTAGCTCTCCTTCATGTCTGTCCTCTAAGTCTGAACAGAAATGGTGGTAAATGACACTTTTCCACACATTATGGGCACTGTCAATGTTTATCCTTTACACCATCGATTGAGACCCTGTTTTAGGTGCTAATACCTTGACCAAAATTTAATCCTCAAGGCTGAAGTTGCCTGTGCTTTATTTCTCATTCAGACTCAAGCTTAAACACAAAGTCCCAGTAATATTGCCATTTCTGCAGATTAGATGAGTAGGGAATAGTTGCAGACTTCAATGCTTTTCTCTGTCATTTACTTGAAGACCTTCAGAACTACTATGTCTTGAAGCTCAAAGTTGTATTTGGTAATAAGGTAGACTCTAGGAATCAGAGAGTAGCCTTTCCTGTCCCTAGAAAAATGATAGCTGATTTTCTCCATGGAGTTTTTGTTTTGTTTTTGTTTCTTTGTTTTTTGTTTTTCTGAAAATGCTGACAGGTCTGTCCTCCAAGCTGTTACAAGCACTGGATGCAAAGCCCACATACTTCCCACTTCACTGTCACCACACTCTGCCTAAACCTCAAATATCTGGTAGAGAATCACTGCAGCCTTTGTCTCTTTCTGTATTCCTATGTGCTAATTGTGACTGATTAGCTTGATCTGAGATCTGCTGAGGGTTGCTTCTGACATTTATGTCAGTTAATGGGACGGAAGCTGTGTTGCAGCTGTGCTATTTATCTGGCAGGGCCACCCTCACTTTGAAAGTAATTCAGCTGGAGGACACAATCCCCAGCTGTCTTGCAACATGTGTTTTACCATGTCATGCGGCTGGATATATGACTATCGTGTGCTATGCACTCTCACTCAGCTATATGTCTGGCATGTGACCCAGTGTGTGGCAACCCAAATGCTGGGACAGAAGACAACAGCGAGGTTCACACCCAGATACTCAGGTCTCTGTTCTAATGGTACTAAGCATGTTCCAGAGCAGGACTCCATGGCAAAAGCAAACCTTCACCAGCTAGAGATGCAGGGTTTCATCCAAGGGCAGAGGGATGAGCTCTGGTTCCTTCCACAAAGTAGTACTAAGTCTGTGTATATCATTGTCCATAAAATGCAGCTGATCTCCCCCTCCCCCATTATTGGCCTTGCACGTATTTACTGTTGCACACTTTCTGCTGCTTATTACAAGAGTCTTCTCTTGCTCTCATCACAGCTCATGAAGCAGAGAGCTGTAAAAGGGGGCAGTGAGCTCTTCAGCTTCGAAGCCCTATGCTGAGGTCTTGCAGACTCCTTTTCAATTTCATCTGTGCTATTTGTTGCCATGGGATATTTGGAAAAGTTATTTTTGAAAATGCAAGAGGTAGCAGCCTTATTTTTGGCATTTCCTAACTTTGCATATTTGACTTTAAGTCTCTGTGGGAGGAGGGTGGGCAATTTTTTTCTTTTAAGTAGATTAGAATGTTAAAATGTGTACTGACTGTGAAATAAGCACCCTAGACATAACATACCACAGAAATCAGCATTTTCTTCCCACTTTTACAGAGGTTTCTATATTTAGAACCTCACATTTTCAATAGGGTTTTTGAATGCTAATGTTAGAATGGTAAAATAAAATTAATCTATCAAAGTGCTGATGTTCAGCCTGTAAGGATGTGTCAATGCAACCTGCCTATTCTATGCTGGAATCTGAATCTTTCCTCAAAGAATTTAAATTTATCTCTCATCTATTTCCCCATAACTGAGTATAAACTCCTATATGGAAAGAGTTTATTGCAAAATAAAAGAGCATCCTAAGGCATGTTTGTGGTGACTTCCAGAAGTATTGGCAGTGATATAACAGAACAAGCAAGAATGTGACAGCTTTGAGCTAGATCCTCAGGATGTCTGCAGGGTGATAGAAAATGTGTGTTTACAAAGAACATCCTTCCCTTTCATTTTTCTATTCCATACCTGATTTTGATACACATGAGTAATCAGCCAGTCCCAGAAGATGCACTTGAAGGGGTTAGCACTGCAGGATATACACTTTTAAATGCAAATATCGAAAGCAGCTTAAGGAAACCAAAGTAGGTTGCCCAAATTTGACTGAGTGAACCGAAGTAGAGTTTGTGAGCTGTGCAGTTTTTAAACTTGAGTTATGAGGCCTCTGTTCTTACTGAATTGACATCAGATTCTCAGGATACCTCTCCAGGCTCTTTGGAGATCTATGTTCAATTCACATCGCGGTTTATAGAGATAAGTGGTGCTACTGAGAAGTTTTGAAACTGAAGTTATTCTGTTGGCACAAACTCCCTTTGTGATCTTGGAGAAACCACTGTACATTATTAAATTAATACATTTGCAAAACTGGGACAATATTACTTCTCTGTCTTGGAGAATCTTAAGGGATCAAAGACAGAAAAGTGTAGAAATACCTAAAGCAGTCATTTAAGTAGAGTGTGTCTGACCACAATGGCTTGTGAGCAGTGAGCTCCTTTCAACTGTACTCCTTTCAGTAAGTTTCAAAACAGGACTGTGAAGGACTAATCACTTCTTGGAAGGTAAATAATCTTGAGTGAAGAATGTCTCACAGGAGGAATACTGTAAGGTTTTCATTCCTGTGCTTGAAGTGTTGTTCTCTCATAAGAGTCGTTGCAATAAATATATTAGATTTTGGATTAAGGGTGGTACCATTTTGCTTTCTTGGGTGGTCTGAGTACAGTGGTCTCTCCCATGGCATTCTTGTTCAACTAAGCTAAGAGAGCTCAGTTTGATCTCACAGTGTAAGCCAGGTGGAAACACATTTCAAAGGTGCACCCAAATTATTCATCAGCCTTGTAAAATCCAACTTAATTCACAGTTAACTCACTTCAAGATTCAGCTTATCTGTTTCATAGGATCATCTATATAACAACAGTAATGAAAGGGTGTGATGGAATATGCTGCATATTTAACAAAGTCAAACTTTAGTTAAGCTCTCAGGGAGAGGGAGAACTAAGTGCTCTGCACCATGTCCTAGTGGAATTTAGAATTACTGTGTGCAGCGAGAGAATATCAAATAATGATAAAACAACCATAATAGCAAATGAAAAGTGCTTATCAAAGTTTATAGCTTATTATCTGTGATCACAAAATGCTCAATTTTTTAGTGATCCTGCTTTGACTCAGTGAGAAGGATACAATGAACTGGCCTGCATTTTGTGTGGCTGCCTGATGATTGCTCAGCAGCAGAAGAGAGGATGGGTACTTCCATTTGCCATTTAGCAAAAATATGCATAGAAATATTATGCTGAAGAAAGAAATCAAATTACAGTGAGCAAAACAAATGTTTTTTTCCAGTTTATACATAATTTGTGAAGTAATAGCAACAAAATTACAGTTGTACAGTTTAGCAGGACTTGGAGATATTCATGTCAATAGCAAGAACATAAGTCCTTATTAGCTTTTGAAAGAATGTCAGAACACAATAGGTTTATAAGTTACATAAACCCTGTGGTTCAAGTGAAATGAAATCTCAGTTTAATTCCAGTTAAATGGAAGCCTTTCCATAAGCAAGTTACCCATACATAAGTAATGAAGGATTTCCCTCTCATGAAGTGTCTTGTAATAGTTGCTTCTTAAGGTGGATTGATTGCCTGAGACAGTATACCAGAATGCTGACCCCAACATAGAACCACAGATTTTTGTTATTTTAGAATGTTTGAGATGCAAAATTCCAGTTACTTCCTTTTTTTTTTCTTAAGATCAAGGAAGAGTGTGAGCACTTCATTAATGATTATGCTGTCAGGATGCTGTATTGTGCCATAGGTTCTGGTTAGCAGTAGAAGACCTGAAGAAGAGGCCTATCCGTGAAGTTCCTGCTCGAGTCCAAGAAATCTGGCAAGAATTTCTTGCTCCAGGTGCACCCAGTGCTATCAATCTAGACTCAAAAAGTTATGACAAAACCACGCAGAATGTAAAGGACCCTGGAAGATACACATTTGAAGATGCTCAGGTCAGTTTGCACTCCTGTTTACGGACATTTGAAATAGAATGTTGGCTAGTGAAATTTATATACAATAAATACGATATATTTGGGAATGAAATGGTAATACTCTGTTTCCTAAACTGCCATTTTGAAAATGCAAACGGGTAACATTCTTTCTTGAGGCCTATGAATTACTAAATCTCATTATGAAACCTTGTGCCTTATAAAGAGTCTTCAAGTGGACTTCAAACAAAACAAAGCAGCTAGTGCAGTGAAAATTATATTTTCATTTTCTTGTTTTCTTAATTTTCTTATTTAGTTATATTAAGAGAAAAGCTTAAAAACAACACACATCAATTTCTAGTTCTTAAGATCTTCCCTAGATACAGGCCCAATGTCTGTTCTCTCAATGCCTGTCCAAAACTGTTCTTATTGTTTTTAGGAGTCATAGGTTCCCATCATGAAAAGAATGTGACCCATGTATGGAATAACATTTTGTAGCTGCTTGTGCAGAAATATCATTATTATATGGATGTTGTACATTCTATACCTTATTAAACTACTATCTACAGAACACTAGGTAAAGATCCTGAAGATCTGCTTTTCAGTAATCAGTATTACAGCAGTAAAGAGCAGTCTGTAAATGTCTTATCTGGCTTCTGGGAATCTGGTGTAGTCACAGTTTGAATAGCATCATCAAAAGATAATTTTGACTAGAGCTAGATTTGTGAAAATACTTACATTTTTGAGATTGGAAGTTAAAAAAAACCCAACCAAATGGTAAAATAAAAATCCCAGTTTTCCTCAGAAGAAAAAGCAAGCACTTCTGTATTAAATATGACCCTTCATGTGACTTATAACTTAATATTTCATCTTTTCAGACTTCTGAGAAAAGCAATAGAAAAGAATTGGATTCACAGTAAAAGTAGCAGAACCACTACCAAAAGCCCTTTTTCAGCAGCAGCCCAGTGATGAAAATTTAATTATTAATGCAAAATTAAATGGTGTCAGAAGAAGAGATTGAGATCATATCCCTGCAGAATTTCCTACAGTTTGATTATTAGGTCATCATCTTGGGAGTCAGGAGATGCTACTGCAAGTCCCACAAAGGAGAAAAGGGAATTGTATCGGGGTTTTCTACTTTTCAAGAAAGTGCCTTTGCTCTAAATAGGAGGGGGAATAATTCTACCACCTTTTCATTTTCCTCTTATGAGAATAGCAACCTAGGATGCGACAATAAAGTTTTCATTAGACACTGTATCATACCCACTGTTTTGAAGTATTCAACATTAAACCAGACACTTAATTTTTGCTTCCATCTGCTGACCCCCTGGAGATTTAGGAATGCAGCACATAGCAGAAGGCATAAATTACAAAAATGAACAATCTAGCAAGATTAAAGGTTTAAAAAAAAAAAGTCTTTGCAGTTGAGTCAGTTAGGGACACTTAATTTCCTTGCTGGTATCCAATTATTAAAAAAAAACCAAACCAGTTATAAAATTTCAGCATCATTTTACTTCCAGATCTCTCTTCTTTTTGTTTTCCTTCATTTATGAAAGCAGGCCTTTTCCTTTGGTCAGACTTTGCTTATGTGATCCAGTTCAGCATACAACTTGAACCTGGAAGCCTCCATATCTCTGGGAAAAGGGGCCAGACTATACCTGCTCTGTTCTGACTTGAAGCTTTAGGACCTCTACAGGGTGCCCCACCTGAAGCGGCAGGCTTTTGTCAGGAGCCAGGCAATGCCACTGCTACATGCTTTTGACCTGCCAGTTGGGAGAGAGACCACTTATAAGTCATTCTGGCATTTGGCAGGTCATTTAATTGTGGTTAAAAATGTTTTGAAAAGCATTTCTGGGCTTGAAGGGTGGCACCACAGAACTTCATGTCAAATGACAGTGACATATAAGTAAAAATGGACTAATTGTGCTAAAAAATAGCCAGCCTCAATTTCTGAATAATGTGTGCATTAACAAAACTAATGCAGCCTAATTTATTTTTGCTTTTACATGGTTGGGTTTTTGCACAAAGAAATCTTTTTAATGCCCTTCACAATTGATATGTACAACAGGAATGGAGTCTATTCTGATCTCTTGGCTACACTGACAGCTTGTGTAGAAACTGAGTGGAATAAAAACTTCCCAAATGAAACAGCTTAAATTCTGAATATACACTAGAATTTCTTTGGTTAGTGAAAGAAATACAATGAAATGCACTTAGAAACATTTCTATAATTTCTAATACAGCAAAAATTAAAAATCAGCTTTAATTTTACCTTGCCATAATTTTCAAGCAGGGTGGTTTATTGTTTTCTTCTATTCACTAATATCATGCAGTACCAAGCTGAGAAACAGTATTTACAATTTGCTGTTTCCTGATTACTGTGCTACAAGTTTCTTATAGGAAAAAGTAGAGTTTGAATAAAAAATAAGCCAAAAATAGCTAACACAAGTCAGTGGATTTTTTTTTTAATACTTTTGAGATTATTTACTTTTCCAATTGCTTTTTCTGCAAATATTTTTCCTGACATTATAACTTGAACTAGAATTATAGTGTCCTGCATCATATTTGTTTAGGTTTTCAGATTTTACAGAAATAAGAATACTCCAAAAAGAAAAGCTCTTTAAACTGTCTATGTAATTTGTTTTCTGGATAAGGGCTTCCGAATTTTCATATGCCTCTGAAGAATAAATATCTTGTAAATTGGATTTGCCTGGACTTGGTTTTTGATTTGCATACATATTCTCCTTTTTATATTGTCAGCTGGATAGCAGGCTAAACATCTGTTAAAGGATAGCCAGGATCCCTAACTTATATTCTCCCAAATTTAAGTGCTTATCTGTGGTGCTAAATTGGAAACCTAGTACCTTTTCCCAGACTATGAAGTCAGAAAAGCATCTCCAGAAACTAATTCAGAAAATCTGCTGAGGAAGGATTCATAGCTCCTGATTTAGTCAGTTAGCAAAACTGACTAATATAAGGGAGGTTTGAAACCGGGCCTTAAGCTAGAACTCCGTTGTAAATTCCTAGAAAAATAATTCTGTGGTGGAAATAGGGATTATAATTTAAAGAAAGGGGTGTTGTGTTCTTTATGCATAACATATAGGTGGGATTTCTGCTTTAAAAATCGAGGGCAACTCAGCCTTAGCTTCAGAACTGCAAGCTGCTACCCCATAAGACTTCCTAGTCAAAATATTGGCAACTGGTATACATCCACCAACTAAACCACATATGACTGCCTTCTATTTTACTTATGTCTTCTTTTATGGGAGTAACAGCTCCTTCTTTCCCTTTTAGGAGCACATTTACAAACTGATGAAAAGTGATTCTTATCCTCGTTTTATACGATCCAGTGCCTACCAGGAGCTGCTACAGGCCAAGAAAAAGGTATTGGTCCATCTTGCCTTTGTCTTGCCACTGTGCAAAGCGGTGGTTATGTTTGCAACAATACTCAGTCTTCTCTCCCCTGTGCCAGTGCAACTGGATATCTGGTAGGTGACCAGCTTGGCGTGTTTGGAGGGTCACATACACACAGGAGTTCTATATACATATATGTGTGTATATCCTGCATGTGGGCATGTTTCAATAAGTTAATCTAGCAAAACTTATTTTTATTTTTACATCCCATATTGTACTGTTTTCTCTGTTATGAAGCACCTTAAATTGCAAAGTGCTTTACAAATACATTAAAAAAAAATAAAATAAAATCCCAGAAGAATAGTCTTTCATGTTTGCAAGTTTGCTTATGTAGTAATTGTTGTTCTCTTTATTCCATTTATAAAAGCTACAAAATGTGTTTAGAAACAATCTTATTCATATGAATAACTTCTAATTTCACCTATAAATATAGGGTCTTCTTAATTCTGTTTCTTTCCCTATTATTACATTAATAGTTTTGAGTAGGCTAGGAATCTGACTTTAAAGACTGATCATGTCACACTTTGACAAAAAAGAGGTTCATGTTTTGATATGTAATATTTGCTTAGAAAAAGTCCAGATTATGGATTGAGTTCTGAATAGACACAGCCCAGAGTATGTGGAGCAGCTTGTGCAATGCAGTTTTCTGTGATGAGAAATAATTTTATTAGTGGGCTCTAAACAGTAATCTCCTAAAATCGGCTGGGAGCCCTGTGCCTTGAAAAATTAGGGCCCCAGTTGTTACCAGAACAAGGTAATTATTAGCACCGTAACTTTCTATTGTTTATAATGACAACCTAAAATTATATGAAAGTACTATGTGATTTTGTTTTCTGTTCAAACATTGATTTCTGAAGATCCAATATAGAGAGAGATGTTGAAAATACCAGAAAGCTACAACTGTCCATGTGAAGTCCTTAAGTTTGTGAATGTCAGTGCATTAACACAAGATGTGCACTTCATTATTTCTTTTTATTTTCAGTTTTCTTTTAAATCAAACCAGTTTGATCCCCATGAAAAATTAATTTTGTCGAATACTGTATCTGCTTTGCCCATCCCCTGCCCTGTTTTGCAGAGTCCCATTACAGCTTCATACCTGTGTTTGCTTCCTGATTTATACAAACTTTGTTTTGCAGTCCATTGTTTCATCGATCCTTTGTTTCTACTCCATTTTTTCGTGCTTTTCTTTTCCCCCTCGTTCTTGTTTCTGTTTCTTTTTTTTATTATTATTTTATTTTAAATTTAAGTTGGAAAACACTCTGGATCGTCGAACATCTTTTGAGAAATTCACACGCAACGTGGTAAGTTTGTTGCCTCGGAAGACAAGTAAACCTGATGGGACATCCTTCTCCCCTCCCCTCACCGATCCCTACTTTCCCTTTTTGCCTTTCTAACCTGACAGTTGAAAGTGTATTCATCACAGTTTGTGAATTCTCCTAGGAATAACAGCTTTATAATGTGCTTTCATTACAATCTCTCCTCCCTAGTCCCTTTCCCACTGACCTCAATAGTTACATGTGGAGGAATGGACCTTTGGGAGCCATGCTTATTGCATCAGAAAGCATGAAATTATGCACTTTTGTTTTGTTTTGTTTTTTTCCCCTCCAAAAATTGTAGTAAAGAATCTGTGAAAGTCTGCTTGATGTTCCTTTTTCTGGTGCCTCCCAAAAAAGTCTAACACAGTTTGAATATATTAGATTTCCATCCCGTCTCTTTTTTATTTTACTAAAAAAAAAAAGTTTGTCCCATTTTTTTTTTTTCAATTGGACACAAGTAAAAATAAACAGTAGTAATTTTCCCATCTTCCTTAATGTCTACCACAGCTTCTTCAGGACGAAAGAATTCATGCTGATTATGCACAGGGGTTTGACTGGGGGTTCATTTTGATAATGGACTACAAGAACTGATTTTTTAAAAAGTATATAATTTTCAAGAGCTATTTCACACAGGTAAAAGCCATGAAGGCTGGTAAATTTGCTGTGGACATTCTCTTGCCACCTGCAAAAAGATCCACTGATTTCCTGATATGTGACAATTCATTTTACGTATCCAGTTTCTTTGGAATATTTTTTTAACATTGTGGAAGTTCAAACTAAAGCATTCAACGCATTTATTTTTGTAGGGCAGAAACATCCCTATTTTCCCATGCCATAAAAACTGTACACCAACACTGAGGGCGAGCACTAACCTGTTATGAAAGAGGTAGAAAGATCTTGGATTATACTCAAGTTTGTCTGCATTGTCTGTTGAATTGTGCAGGTGACGCTGCTGTGTGTGTGTGCGTGTGCGTGTCCGTGGCTTTTTCTGTGACTTGGTTAGTGGAACTGTCTATGTTGAAATGAAAAATATAAGAGCTTTCAGCAAAGATCATGGTTTTTGTTTTTTAGTTTCGAGGGAAGGAGAAACAGTTCTCAGAAACTGCCTCCTGTATAATGAGGCTCAAGAGTATTTCCTCAAGTATTAAATATATATATACTTTCTAGTAATCAAAAAGAGACACAAATGCAGTGAAAGAATAAAGTTTTGTAAGGCTGTGGGAATATCTCACATGTTAAAACAAAACTGTAATTCTTTAACTACTTTCTTATAGGTAAAGGCTTCCTGTAATATGCTTTGAATCCACTGTAATCAGGAAGAAATTTGGATTCAATGGGACAAAGTCAGTAAAGGACACTAAAAAGTAAATAAACAGCCACAAAGGAAACTATCCCAATGTTTGAAACAAAAACCCCTATATTTTGCATGGTGGTGTTGCCATAGCATGTTGCAGTGTGATTTGTGTGTTGTCTGAGCAGGTTCTCTATAAAACTTTGTACGTGGTAACATTATACATGATAATTCTATAGGAAGCTCCATATTAATAAAAAGCCTATGTTAATAAAAGAGTATGGGGAGTAGGTAGTATGCCTGGGACCTCTGAGAGCCAAGCTTTTTCACAGTCACAGTGCCTGGCAAGCTGCAATAGCTACATTTATTCATGGGAGTTTAAACAGCTCATAGATCAGCAATTTGTTATGGTAAAGCGTACGTAAAGAGATGGATATAAGGAGAGAAATAGCAAGCCTCAGACAGATGTGAGGAGAATACAGCACAAAAAGGGATGAAGTGAAGACAGACCTGGAGGCACTAAGATGACTCTCTGATAATCCCTCTCAGAGCAGCCTTACTGATAAACCAGCGGTTCTGTGCACAAACAATGGAGCATTATGCCCTGCAGGCGTGCTCGATTTTCATCGTGCTAATCTCAGGGCAGAAGTACCAGAACAGCAGGATTTCAGAGATGCAAGGCAGGCCCAGTAAACCAGTTGTGAGCTAGAAAAGGGAACGAGGATTTCTAGACGTGAAGCATCAGTATTTCTTCAGTAGAAGAGGGTGATTGTTGTTGTTTTTTTTTTTCATGGAGCAAGCTGTAAAGTAAAAACTGTGGTTTTGCTTTTCTTCAAACTACTACGTGTGAATCCGGGTGGAGTCTGTCAAGTCGGGTCAGGTACAGAAGTAAAACATGTCACTGATAAATCTATATTCTCTATTAGATCAGCAGGTCTGAGTCTTGCAAATAATCCAGAATGTCAGAATGCTCAAGTACAGAACTTTTCTCCAAGGTGGTTGAATTCACATCACCCACTGCCCCAGGACCCCTTACCACCAGGCATCCTTGCATCCTTGTTCTTCTGTTCTTGTTCTGGGTTATGATGAGTTAATAATATGTAATTAACTACCTTGGTACAGTGTTTTCAACCAGCAGGGATGAGGGAAACATTTCTCAGGATGTCCTACAGTGTACTGATTAACTCATTCAACTGTGAAGAGAGGGACTGTGGTATGGATCTGCTTCTGATTAATACAGAAAATAGAGGTGAAACAGGCCTTCTACAACCTGGATAAATACTGTTGTATCTGAATGATTTAGTAAGATGAAAATTACTTTTTCTCTTCTCCTCTGGTGGTTTAGAAAATTTAGACTAATTTTCACTTTTCTTTTTTTTTTTTTTTTTTTTTAATTCTCACTTACATCAAAGTGGGTTTGCATTGAGCTAAATTAGACCCCAGTTTTTTCCATTTCTGTTTTAAAAAACACAGTAACCTTGGCTGTGTCTAGGGACACATCTTGAGAAGATGACCTTGTAATTCATAACCTGATTCATTAAGATGGAGAATATAAGAGGCTCCTTGATTAGTGGCAATTGAAAGTGGGTTATACTTGCTACAGAAATAATTTGTTAAACTAGAAAGATTAGAAACTTTGTAAGTGCAATCCCTCTGTTCTCTTCCTTGAATTAAGTGCAAATCACCTAATATAATGAGTTGTTATTCTAGTCTGATGGGGAAAAATAAAAAGGGAGCTATATAAAAAAAAATAAAATAAAAACCCCAAGCAAACAACAAACCAACCTTTCTGCCTTACTTTGACACTGGAGACTTTTCTTGCCAGAAAGCTTTCAGTAAGTTGGTGCACTTTATGAAAGCCCTAAATGTTTAGCTTAAAAACATTGGCTATTTAACTTTCTCTGTAGATTTTATAGTGCAAAATTGCTAAGCCTTTGGCAGTCTGCAACAGACAAGATGAATAGTGTTAGAAACAGGTCTGCATTTATATACAATATAGATAAAGCAATATTAAACTGCCATTTGCTATACGTAATATTTATTACTGAACACTTTATAGTTTGCCTCTGAGTAGTAAGCGCAGCTGTTCTTGGTCTGCCTCACTTACTCACATGAGTATTTTGTGAAAATATAGACTACATAAGCTTCAGCACTACTGGAATGATGCTATTGGATAAGTGCATTGCCTTGGAGTAACACTGACAACCACAAGTGTCACAGCTCTGATTCAGAGGCATGGGGAGCAGCAACACTGTGCTCTGTGCTCTCTCCAGCCACCTCAGCCCTTCAGCTTTCTCCATGGGAATAACTATGATCTAGTCACCTGCAGTTTCCCAAGGAAGTGAGTAGGGAAGGAAAGGCCTAAATCAGAGAGCAGGAGAATCTCATTGCTTGCTAGAGGGAAATCAGCTGTTTCTGTGGCACTGAAAAACTGAAATTCTTTTGAGGAATTCACATAGGAGGGAAGCCATATTTTAGACAATTTTTAAAATCAGGAAACTTCCTCTACTTCACGTACTGACATCTGTACTACAGAGAAAAAAAACAGGTGTGTGCACTGATAACACTGATGGGAACAAAAAGGTCCTTTGAGGAGAACTTTGGACTTTAATTTCTCATGTGCATGAGGGATTTGTGACAGTGGCAGACTGGTAGTCTGAGAAGGACACCTTTGTGAGCATTAGCCTGATGTTTAGTTGTGATCACCAGGCTGGAAGCCTGAAACAAAAGAATCTCATTTACGGGGAAGTGGGCTAGTTTTGTTTCCACCCCATGGAAATTTTCTTGTCCCACCAAGAACCAAGTTAGCAGAGTGAGAAGGTGCAGTCTCCCTTCTCAGACCTGCCTGTGGGGAGACACCCCATCATGGATACAGACACCACACTCTGCATTAGAGTTTCATCCATTGCTGCACAGTTATTAAGGCAAAAAAAAATTTCTTGTTGCAAGTTTGTGATGTTTTATGGAAATACAGACAGTACAAAACAGACCAATCTCAGTTCATATATTAAACTAGGGAGCCATTAGATGATACTTATTTTTACCCATACCCTCATAAACAAGACCTCAATAACTCTGAGTTTAAAACCATTATATCTTACATTAAGAAGTCCAGCTGTCTTCTCCCACTTAGCTAGAAGAACCTGATGGCCAGTGTCCTCTGATAGCTTCCCTCATCAAAACAGTAATGATAGACCACTTCATGTGTGAGATGTGAAGGCCACTGAATACAGCAAGTTTTCACAGAAGCTCAATCCAATGTCACTGTGACATAGCAAATTATGGTCTAGAGATGGAAGTTAAAACTCATAAAAATATCTTTGTCATCTCTTATCAGTGGGGCATAGACTTTATAGATGCTAAAACCAGTGTAATCTCTTGTCATGTTAGACGTTTCCCTTTTATTGAGAAACAAGGCAGATAATATATCATCCCCCTTCCTTAATCAAGAAATTTTTCTATATGAACAGGTAAAACTTATGTATGCAAGACCCTGATGTGCCAGAGCAAAAGTCCATCTAGCCCTGAAACCCTGCTAATGGCTATATTTTTTCTCAAGCACAACACTGTAAATGAGTTTCAATGCAGTATCAGATGTGGGGTCTCATGTTCAATGTACAGTCATGGAAAAATTCTGATTAGACTTTTGAATTTGCTTACAGGTTATTCCTAAAATTTGAACCAAAAAATAGCTAGTCAGGGAAAAAAAAAAAAAAACTAAACCAAAGGAAAAAAAAAAAAAAAAAGAAAAAACCAACAACACCAAAAAAACAGCAACAAAACCCAACCAAATAAGAAACCCCACAAATCTTATTTGACAAATGCAAACCAATAAGAAAAATAATAAGTATTTGTAGAAATTAAGGTTTTTTCCATTTCAGGGAAGAGATGGCTTATTATATTTGACTAAAAAGAACTGATGAAATAATTGAAATTTTTAGTTTTAACTAATAATTAGTCCAAAAAACTAAAACAGGTGTAGAATTTTTTTTTTTTAGGAATGATGCCCAGGCTAATGAGGAAAATAAAAAAGAACATCTGTAGGACATGCTAGTTAAGGACTGGCCTCCTTGTCCTGTTCTGCAGTGACTGGAGCTAAGCTGCTGCACTCTGTGCTGGAAGAGAAGAGCTGAGGAGTAGCACTTGCTAGGTTAATGACAAATGACAGCAACTCATCAGTAAATGTAAAGATTGGTTTGAAAGAGAAAGAAATAGGGAGTGTCATCAGATTTGGAATGAGCCAAAACAGAAACAAGCCCTCAGCTGCTGCCTCCCATCTTACAGACGGCTGCAGGAAACGGTACAGCCCTGATGAGAAATGAACAGAGGACTGTGAATCCCCATGATAGGCAGAAGGATTTTCCTGGCCATGCAACCACTTAGTGCTGCAGCTCTGCTGACAACTCATGCCCCAAATTCAGTAAAGGCTAACCTCCTCCCCTTCCTCCATGTCTGAAGAAAATACATCTGCACAGGTGGCTGAGAGCAGCATCCTATGCTGCTGTGGAAATTGAAGAAGAACCCTGACACCCTGAGCAGTGTTAAAGCAATTCCCCTGTGCTAGAAGAGCAAGGGCTACCTAGTCTTGGAAAGAGGCTTAGAGTTTCTACTCCTGTGCCTCTCCAGATGTGCTTCTGTTAGGGGCTGTTTATGTACTGGCTGTGTGTGGTGCACTGCAATGTCACTTGGGAGCTTTCCCTGCCAATGCCGGCTGAGCTGCCAGTGTGCTGCAGGTGTGTCTCACATAGCCAGATGGGGAACGGTGAGAGCAAGGAGGGGTGATTCTCACTCTGCATCTCATTTTGTTCACAGCAGGGTTCACACTGTTTCTCTCTTACACCTGATCAGATGTGTGGAATTCTCATTTCTAGTTCTACCAGTATTGGTCCTGGGGGGTAGCATCTGTGCTGGCAATGAAGAAGCATGAAAAATGAGCCACTGAGGTTGCTTAGCAGAAAGGAAGAGAATTAATCTCCTAAAAGGAAAAGACTTGATCTTCGTCTAGCATATATTTCAGCTTCAGACTCTATAAAATTCATATTGATTTCTTAGAAACCACATATGCATTGAGGTTGTTGCTGATTTCTTTGCTGGATTATTTGAGGTGTTAGTGTCACACTGCATAACTAGGTCAGTCAGCATGTTCATATTTAGTAGCTCATGCATCTGCACATGGTTATTTAATTTCCCCCTAAATTCTATACAGTTAAAATTGGAAGGACAACTCTATGTTAAACAGTTAGTACACTAAGGTAGGGACTGATCACTAGAGGCCAATTAATTTTGTATTCTTAGATGTATTTGTTCACTCCAACTGTTGTGCTGCCTCCTCGTAGTCTGACACCCTTGTCAGGATATATGTGCAGGGTCTCATTTTGTCTTGTATATTATTAGCAACATTGGTAGTTTCAATCTATATGTCCAAAGTGTACCAATGTGCCCCAACTTCCTAATCCTGTTTAGAATTTGCCCATATTCTTCTAAAAGCTCATGGCAAGATTATACTGAAAATAGTAAGGAACTCCTTTTCATTATTCAGGCAAACACCTACTGCTTCTTCTGACTTTTTTTCCAATTGTTCTTTAATCTCATTAGGACTGGAAACATTTTCCTATGTATGATGACTCATATACTACACTTCTCAAAACTGGCATCTTGGATGTAGTTTCCCAAATCAAAATTTGGTTTCTGGAAGTGCTGTTAGCATTGCATCTGAAAGAAACAGCTAGGCTGAGCTCTTAAATTATGACCCCCTAGTGCTGAATGCTGCATCAGTCTGTAAATAGAGTAAATCTGGAAATTTCCTTGGAGTGATAATTACGAAACCCTACCATATAGAGCTAAAGAGAAAGTATACTCTGGAACAGAGTTTGAAGTACATATTCCATAAACTGGAAAATACCAAATACCTGCAGATCTGAACAAGAAGGTAGAATAATTCCATCTGGGGCTGCTATGGATTATGTGTATTAAAAAACTTATTTTCCCAATCAGAGAACTAAGTATGATTCAGAAGAAACATGGAAGACCTGTTAAGGAGGGTGCATCTTCTAAGATGTCACTTTTTTATCTGTAAGATAAATTAGAACTGATAATACATGGAAAAAGAGCATACGTTGTTGTGGTTGTTCAGATGAAGACTTCTTATCTGTAAATGTAATATTCTTTGAGGCAGGGAGGGGAGGTAGAGGAGAGGACCATCCAGAGAAATCCTGATCACTGTAGGGCTTATGAGAAAAAGTCTCCAATGGTCAGCAATATCCAGGGAGCAATTGTTGTAGAATATGGAAAAAAATTGTCATGATAGCTCAGTGTGTCTATAGGGGAAAATTCAAATAATATGTAGAATAAGATTATGTAAGTTTACAGAAAGTAACCAGGCCTATTGACTTGTAAAATTAAACATAAAGTAATGAAATGCAAAGATAAGCATATGCTCAATACTTTTCACGGTTATGGCCAAGAATGACAGACAATTGTGAATGTCCTAACAAAACATTTACTTTTGGACATGCAGTTTCAAATTGTATTCCAGTGCCACACAGCTGTAGAGACTTTTCTGACTAATTAAAAAGAAAAGATGTCTTATAACAGCTTACCTGTTACATTAGAGGAAAACATAATTTAAGGCTTAACAAGTGTCAGGAAGCTGTGAATTTAATGTAGACAGAAAGTGAGTGTTAAAGCTAGACACAGGGAAGAGAGCATGCCAGGAAGGTCACTTTGTCTTTTGAAGAAGCAAGTGTTAATACTGTCAAATGATATGGTGAACCTGATGGATGAGCAGTCTAACCCAATATTTGCAGCTCATGAGTCCCTTTCAAAATTGTATTGTAGCAGAAATATTCATCCTAATTTGTCCAACTTGTATTTCAGAGCACAAAGAATCAAACAGTTATTCTTCCTTTTGTGAAGATCCACTCTAATATATTGCATTTTAGCAGATGCTAAAAACCAACTAGCAGATCCCTGTGAGCATAAATTTAATTGATAATGACAATAGATGTTAAATAGTGTAATTCCACTGATTTTATAATACAGCAGATAACTTAACAACTGATTGATATGTCAGAAGTTCATTTACCACTTACTGCAGAAAATGTAGCATCTCTCCATAGTTACAGTATTTCTTACTGTAGTCTCCTTGAAATCAGTTTTATTTTTTCTGAGTTGTGCACTTAAAAAGAACATTAAAATAAATGTAAGTATTAAATATCTAACTGGAGCATTGGAGCCTCTTCCTATTTAATGTTTTATGATCTATTTGTGTTCCATTATCCAGGATATGGCTGTGGTATTTTGAGGAGTGATGTAAGCTTGCTGTGCTAGCTCTGCCTCTGTTGGATCAGAGCCGCTGTAGGACAGCCCTAGGAGAACTAGCTCCTTTTCTGTGGCCTTAGGAGAGATAATTCCTATTATATGGTTTCATGGCTTTTGTCTGGCTCAGATAAAGCTCAAATCTGCCTGAAATATACCATGGTGCCATACCCTATACCATCCTCTTCACACTGTAGACCTAACTCTTGTGGAACAGTCATCATACCTTATTAAATGAACTTGCTAAAAAACTGAAACCACAGCCTTGCAACAGGAGGAATGATGAGGAAAATAACAATATGGAAATCCAAACACCTTTAAAGCAATGTTATGCAGTCACACGTAATACACCCGACCTGTGTTCCTTATTAATACTAAATACTGTCTCAGCAAACTGATAGCTGCATTCATGAAGCAGCTGCTTTCCTGCCTATATGCAATCTGCCTCTTCCTATGTTACCCGAATTTCGAAGTAGCTTTTTGTCTTTTGTGACAGAGCTACGCAGTTCACACATTCGTCTTTGTAGCACAAGGCGCTCTCACTTGTAGTAGCCTTCTTCAAGTTCTCAGTATGACCAACAGCAAAAACCTCAGCATTAGCTTCTCATCAGCCAAACCCAATATCATTCCAAAATGGCCTGTAAATTTGCTGGCTTAGTCTGTGAAACATTCTGGCCGGCTGGCAGTGCAGGTGTTTAAGCGTAAGGGCTTCCTGTGGTTTAAGATTTGACAGACTCCAGTTGGTGCCCCTAGTTATTTGACAGTGATGTGGCAACACTAAGTGGTTGCTGATGAACAGGTTTGCAGTGATCATGCCTCTGTTTTCTGTTTCCTTTTTTTTTTTTTGTTTTTTTGTTTTTATCTTTTCCTCAGGGGAAATCGCTCACATCAAAGAGGTTAACCAGTCTAGTGCAGTCCTACTAAAAGGATCACCTTGTAGCATGGAAGCAGACTCAAATCATTATACATACTTTGTAGCTCACTGATTGCCTGACTCAGAGGACAGTAGAACAAGATGTTGCATGGCAAGGACCTGACTTGTTTTCTTTTGTGTATACTAAGGCATTACAGACTCCGAGGGACTCTCTAGCCTTTCGATGCCTCCATTTTGAAAACTGTCTGCTCACTTCCTCCTTCATATCAAGCTGGATCTGTGTCTTTTTATTTTCTGCAAGCTCAAGTACAGTGAAAAAAAAGCTTCTGCTAGGCACAGTTTATTAAAAAAATACGTCAATCAAAAACTGGAAGAAATGTAAAAAATGCATATATTAATAAATATACATATGGCATCACATTTATTGCACAATAAATTAGCACAGAAGGTTTCATTTCACTGATGTATTCACATTGAGAAAGAAAGCCTGTGTCTTTGTCTGTTGTCTGTATATTCTCTGTTAATGTTTCTTGCATTTATTTTTATACCATATTTAAAAAAGAACACCTTTTACTCCAGATGTATTAAAGCTGATCCTTTCTCTGTAAATTTGTGTATGTTTATATTGTTGTTTTATCTTTCATTAAAAGATGCAGAATCTCTTTCCTTTGGGAATTTTGAGATTTTAATATTGAATCTGAAGTTTAGTCAAGAGCAAAATCATCCCTAAAAGTTACACACTTTGTGCTTTCTAAAAGGTGACATGAAATGGCATTTTCTTTCTCTCAGTGACACCTAATCAAACACACTTTATTGATAATCATTTACTTTTAATTTTCTTTTTATCAAGCTAGAAGCACTGAGACCTTTCCAGCTTGCTCATCATCACATAAGCAAACCTTTCTTTAAGCTAGACCTGTGAGAGTGCAGCCTGCAGAGCAATTCAGTCACTACCCAAGATCGGATCGACTGAACTGCATTTCCTTAGGAACGGACATGAACAAAGCTGCCTGAGATCAGAAGTGTATACTTGCTAAACAGGAAGGGCAGTGTTTCTTTCTCCTTGCTGTCACTTGTGATACAATTCCAATATTTTAACCTGAAAAGGTAGTGTTTTGGGAGTGCTAAGTATATTGTCTGTAGCGCAAACCTTGGGTAGTAATGCAGGAGGCTGTCATTTTAATTCAAGGACTCTATTCAGGGGTGCTGTTGTATGCTGCTGAGATTACTCACACAAAGACCTATTGGCAGGTTTATAAAAGCATGTAGATGTTGTCTGTGAGACAGCAGCTATGGAGCTTCTGAAGCTAAAACTGAGCTGGAACTGGAAATCTCTGCTTGGCCTAAGAAATGGCACTTTTGACTGGTGGGGATGACGTAAGGAGAGTAGGTAGAATCTCTGAGTAGAAAAGCGATGATGGCAACTAATTCAAATGACAAAACACTGATACCTCCAAGGCATAGGAGGGTGCATAGGACAAACAAGCCTTTTTATCAATGTACAGCATAGACTCAGGACAGCCAGCTCTAGTACCGTCTGTCATACTGACTTCGGCTTGATACTGAGAAATGGGAATCTTGTTTCAAAGGGACTACCAAACCTAAATATGCACACAGTCCCACAAAAAGCAGGACAGTCTTAGACACAATCAGACGATAGAGTTGAATACATTAATACTAGAGTCATCTCATGTAATATCAGATACCCACCCTAGTTGTTGTGGCTAGGGACAGAGCAGCTGGGGGCAGAAGGAGCTGAGCTGCCTTCTGCAGGGAGCACTCACTTCCCCATGGGCTCTGGTGCAACCGTAGCCCTGACTGCAGTGTCTCTGAAGAGACAGTCTGAATGAACCTAAGACAAAATGCATTATACATCACCATGCATGGCTGTTCCTCGGGTTTTGCAGTTGATTTTTTTTGCAGTTTGGGATTTTTGTTTGCTCTTTGTTTTCACATGGCACTGTATTTCTGGTTTCTAGCTAGGATGATAATCACTGCATTCAAGTGTCTCTGTTTTTCTTAGCACAATTCTACTAAGCTTTTATCAGAAAACACTGGAAATGCCTTATGAGAGCTTGATTTTATCAAGAGCTCCATCTAGGTCAACTTAAAATATTTGCAGTCTAGGGAGGCCAGATAAATTTTAATAAATAGCTACATTGAACCCCAGATCTTAAACTCTGAGATTTAATTTTCCTTTACCACAGAAATGTGAGCTCTGAGGCATGAACTTGTGGCCAGGCAATCCACAGAAATTTGAGCTCTGTGTCACTTCTCAGTGCCAAAGAGAGATATTTATTTCCAAACTCCTGCTGCCACCAATTGCATCAGCTGGTATATTGCCTGTTTTGCCTTAGAAGTTAACTAATTAGATACCAATGTCTGCTTTGAAGAACCACTTCCTTCAAATAACTAATGTTTAAAATTCACGCATTAGGCATTTCATGCAATTTTACCCTAAGAAATGTACTTTTTTTTCCAAATCACTTTGCAACACCAACTGGCCAATAAAAAGATGTGGAGCATTTGTATTCCTGAACCCATTTGGTTCTTATTTTAGTTCTTTACTTTCAATAAATATGAAGTCTCTACTGAATGGCTGTCTTTCCCTCTATTTGCATGGGATTTAACACAATGTCTGTAAAGTATGCATTACTAATAAGGATTTCAAAGCAGTCAGGAAGCTGTATTAAGGTTTGTTTGTTTCCAAACTTCTATGAAGATCTACTTTCAAGGATTAAAATTAATTTAGATTGAGCCATATTTGTACAAACACCAAACAGCTGTAGTGTAACTTCAGTTACACAGTGAAATACCCATTAGGAATTTCAGTGAGGCCACAAGTCTGCTGAGGAAAAAAGGACTGAGAGAGAAACCCAACTTGAAGGGACTATATTTCTTGTCTCCTGGGGAAGAAGCATCAATCAGTGCCTCCTAGCTCTGCTCAGGAAGCTGAAAACACCCTTTGTCGGAAGATATTAATTGCAATATTCATTAAAATAACCACTTGGAGCTGGGAACTTCCATCTGAGGGTTGAGATCCATCAGGCAGTCTCTTTCCTCATGCATTCTTGTGCATAAACCAATTCTTAAGCCTATAGGGGAAAGAAGTGTTTGCTGGTGCTGCTGCACCCTTGAGACAGTTTTGTGCTCCCAGACCAGTCTGGGAAGGACAGTGGTCAGTGGGAGAGATGGAATCTTCCCTGGAACAGCAGCAATTAAAAACTGTCCTTCAAATCTACAGAACTGAAGAGTGAGGAAAAAGGCCTTAAAGAGTGACAAGAGAAATTGCAAAATGCTCAGCAGAAATGGTAGTAGAGACTGGCCAGAAATTAATGAGCTGAAAGAGAATACAGGAGTAGGAAATGGGAATTAGTTGTGATGAACAGAACAGAACCGACAAGGGAGGAGAACTGGGGAACTGAGTAATTAAGAGCAAGAGAGGCTGAATGCAGCTAGTGGATTGCCAGCTATTCAGAGATGGAATCGAAACCCAAAAAAACAGGCAAGATAAACTGTGGTTAGCCCTTTAAAACCTAACAATGACATTTTTTTCAGCTAGACACCAATGAATACCAAATATCTAGAACTGCTTTTTTCAAATTGCACCCCAAAATTGTTTGAAATCACGAGACATATATGCCAAGTAGTTCCCCAGGGTGTAACAAATAGGAGGGCAAAAAAGAGTTCCAGAAAATGAGACCTATAGAAATGTATTTAGGATGTTTATTTATTTCAAAAAAAAATAAAGCCAAAGCAGACAACTAAAGTGAAGGAAGGCTGTTCTCTGTAACTAACTGGAATGAGGAGTCAGGAATGACCAGTGATTTATTTGTGGCTCCTTCAATTATTTATGCCAAGTGATTAACAGCTGTTTGAATTTAGTTTTTAAACTGCTGTATTTTTAATGTCCCTTCTAGATAGAGATGTTGTGCACAGAACTGACACTGGACTTAGGTGCATAAAATGCAGGAATTTTGGTAAAAGAAAGTTAATAGATATAGGGACCTATATAATATAAGGTTTTAATCCCAAGATGTTTGAGGGAAATTAGCAATGATTTCTTTGAACATATTCTGTGTCCACAGTTCGTTTAAGGAAGTTACTAAGTGCTTGTGAATCAGTCCAATCTGCCTTTTGATCTGACTCTGCTGAACAGATGAATGCTTTTGTCTCCTGTAAGCTGAAGAAAGGCTAAAGTCCCAATATGAAAGAGGAGAAGAGAGGATGATCTCTCTCAGGTGGGGCTTCCTCTCCTTATGCTGTTCCAAACTGTGGAGTCCTCGAGTAATAAGCGTACAAATAAATGGGGTTTGTTTGCACAAACATTGGCTTGAGGGATGCAGAATCTCTCCAGATGATCATTACCTCTGCCACTATGATTTTTTTTCCTCATATCTAAACTAATTCTCCTTTGCTTCAACTTATTCCTTTATTTTTGACTAGGCTGCTACAATTACTATAATAAAATGTTCCCTACCTTTTTGTTCAAATACATAAACAGCCATTGTAATGTTACAGCCTCCTTTGGGTTTCTTACTGGTCTTTTCTGAAGTGTGGAGTGACTTCATTGCCCTCCTCTGGGTTGGGGGGTGTTACAGCTTTACTGGGGGCCAGTGCGCAGAGCAGACTCCAGGGCTCCCAGCCAGGCTTTACAGGAGGAGGGCACTTCTGTCTCTGCACACAGCTATGGGGCTTGCTTGCCCTTTTTGCGGTAGATGGCCACTACTGTATTGTGCCAGCTTATGTGGCACAGTGATGCCCACATCCTTTGCCGTAAAATGTAGATGGTTGTTCCCCAGTCAGAAGAGCTGACTCTTCTTGGGTCGGTGAGTTGTCTTCAGTTGTTCATTGAGTAGCATCCTTGTTTTTCAGACGATCTTTCTGTTTTTCCAAAGTCATCTTTCTTTTTGCTTCTAACCTAATAAATACTTGTAGTCCTTTTATCTGTGGGTATCTTTATGTGTGGGTGAGAGTGAGGAATCTGCTGGCCTGAATCTTCAATATAAATGCATGAATGAGAGTGAATACCATCATCAATATTTGCCATAAGGGAACTGTATGTATAAACTGTTAAGAGAAATTGCCATGACAATAAACCTGAGAACCTGCTCAAATGCTAGATGACAGTCCTTATTTACAAGTGTGGACATGGACAGTAAATATCAAACAATATTAAGACACGATTGTAAATGTTACCTTGTTAGTGGCATTTGCACAATTTTTATTATACCTTTTCATTGCTCCCCAAATATATTCTGCTGCATTCACCTTCATTGGCTTTTTTTTTTTTTATTTGATTAGATTTTAGAATCTCTCATTAGACTTCTCACAGAAGTCAGCTTTCAAAGAGATACTATTTGCCACCCTTCCTCTTAACCTTGTGGCTGCTTCTTCCACATGTGTATCATGTAAATGAGGCATGTCATGATTCATGTAACTTTTCTATCCACCTCTTCATTCCTTTTCTCCTTTCCTTTTTAAAAGATGTGTGGCCATGGCATATTTAATGTAACATTTCTCTACCTTTTTGCCACAAGAAATGTATAACCTGAAATCTATGACCCTTTGAGTTCATATCTTCTGATGCACTGTTCTTTATATGACTTGTCTTTTCTTTTAGACTCTCTTTATTCTCTCTCCCTCCCCTTCGGTAATGTCTTTTAAGGATACTCCATCTTTTATGGTTCTTTTTCTTTGTTCCTCTGATCCTCACTCCATTGATCCCGTCTGCATGTTCCTACAGTGCCCACTAATGCTCTTTACACTTACTTCCTTTTTTTATCTTTCTTGGAATTGAAAAAAATTACAATGAAAAAAAAAAGAGAAAGCATTAAAGTAAAGGCAGGCTAGTGCTAGGGCTGGGGTTGATGCAGATGCAGAATGTGCCTCTGACTGTGGTCTGATCTCAGGGGACCATCCTACCCCCAAGTGCTTGTGTTTCTGTTTTGCTACCCTGCTCCCACCAGTTCCCTCCTCCGGCCACTGCTATCCTAATATCTCCTCTGTTTGGGGTGTTAGTGAGGATTCAGACATAACCACATAACCCTAAGCTCCTCTGTGCATTAGCCCCTCTCTTCTCAGAATCTTTACTTTGACTGGCAGCGGGGTTAAGGTATCCTTTCAAAAGCTAGTCTGCCGTGCACCATGGAGTGGCTGTTAGTAATGTTACCACTTTAGTTCAAACTGCTCTCCAAGTCTCTCTGTAAAGCCAGGCTCCTGCACCTCACTGGGACCCCTGTGGCCAATCTAGGTGTAGGTGCAGAAGCATGAACCTGCCAAAACAGAATGGAGACTTGGAGAATCGCACCTTTCCTTTCTTCCCTCCCAAATAAATTTAGTGCCCAAGCTAATGTTGGTAAATAGTGTATAAATGCTCTATGTCACCAGGGCAGGTTTACTGTCGAGCATGGAGAGAGGCAGCTGAGGAGTGACCAGCAGAGCCCCAGGCTGATGGGGAAGGGGCCTGGGCTGGTGTCCTGGAGAGGAGGGTGTCTGCGCAGAGATACCACTACATTGTGGGAACATCCCTCCTCACCCAGTGGAAAGGTGTCACTGGGGACCTCAGGATATAGGAGGGAGGTGAGTTATTCATCAGCTACTCATTAGTTATTCATTAGGTGCACTGAAAAGAGAACGGCAAAAGGAAGCCTGAGTGTGTGACTCCCCTGGTGCCTAGGGCTGGGGAAAGAAAGGAGACAGGTACTCATGTCATTCACTCCAGGCATTACAATGCACAACAAAATGGGAACTTGAGTTTTTTTCAGGGTAACAGTGAGATGAGGTAGTCCACAGAGTGATGCAAAGTTTCTTGGTCTCTTATCAAATAAAGTGTCTGTGGGAGGCAGGAAGGAAGATTAAAACCCAAGACTTGGTCAATTAAAGCCAATGAATGGACCTATGGAAGCTCATGTTGTACCTAAATCACAGCTGAAGTTTATTTGGGACAGGAGGCATAAATGTGGAATTTTATCAATGGAAATATTTTATTTTAAATGTTCTGGTGTTTTAAAAGAAGACACTAGTGACAAAATAAGCTGTTGAAGATACAGTGAAGACTATTAGATATTGCTGAATTAATAAGGGAATTGGTTTCCAGAAAGTGGAACAGTTAAGATTGTAATTCCTAAGTCAGTTGGTGTTGCTTCATTTCTTCTTTCTCCCCTCCACCCGAAGTACCTCAGCAACCTTGTTGGGTCCCTGAATAGCAAGGGATCTTGATACCTTGGACATAGAGCTCTCTCCTCTTGCTTTCCTTCTCAACTATTTTCCTCATCCTTTTCTGTCACTTTTAGAAACTCCAAGCATGAGGGAGTAACTGTGCTGCTCTCCCACCAATGTGTGTGTACAGGGGGATTTTCTCTTCTATCTTTGTTTTCTTCCTGTACTGAGAAAACTTGAAATTGAGACTTCCATTTTGTTCCAACGGACTTTTTCCCAGTGCAATTCCTGCATACAGACAAACATCATCTACTTTTTCCGTCTATTTGTGCATTATCACCTTCCAGAAATTTCATTGGGAAAAAAATAACCAAACCTACCAACCAACCAAAAACGCATGGAAGATTTGAAATTTTGATATTTCTTTTGCCGTTGGTCAGAGCTGAGTGGAGCAGCAGACAAAAAAGTTGACCTTTACTCTGTGCTCAAACCCCGTTGCTGTGTTAAAATTGCATTTTGGGATTCCCATCTGCAAGGAGCACTGAGCATCTGCTGAACTCTCAACGCCTCTGTTGGCATCTTCCACAGTTTCTTCCTGCCCCAAACTCCCAGTGTACTTCCACTGAAATCAGAGATGTGAAACCTGTAAGTCTGACTTTAAAGCATAGTTGCCCTTTGCCCAACAGGTACAGTTGTGCTTGCTAGCTGGCTATCAGTTGTGATCAGTGGTTGGGACTGTGTTGGGTTTTTTTGGGTTTTTTTGAAAGATGAAAGATGGTTTGGAGTCCTCCTGCCACTCCTCCCACCCCAGACCACACCACGTGCTGGGAATGCACCTTAGTCTCTAGAAAGCTTTTGAAGGCAACTTCTTTGCACCTACAGCATAGGCTAGGGAGAATGGCTTTGATTGTTTTGTGTCTCTTAATGAAAAAGAAAAAAAATGAAGGTTTGGAGGCCAGAAGACTTCAAGGAATAAGAGAGAATGAGAGAGGCAGAAGTGATAAAAATAATAAATAAAAAAACTCCCCATAAAAATAACAGCTGGGTTAATGTCATCAAGGCCCACCACCTGTCTCATAGTTTCTGCATCCTGAGAGCACCCATGGATGGCTGCTGACCTACTCAGTGTATTTAATGCTGTGGCCAGAGGAGCATCAGGAGTAAGCAGAAGGGGAGAGAGAGAGACCACAGGTCACACATGTGTTTGGTGGCACTGCCTGACCTGGGGGTCAGCACTGAAAAATGAAAGGCTGAGCAATGGGATAACAGGAGGAGTTTGATCTATGTACCCTTCAAACAACATACAGCCTGCTGTGTTTATTTTCCATCTAAACAAAGATTTTGAATGTGTTGTCTCAACTGCATTGTGTACGAAATGAAAGGGAAAAAGACAAGAAAGAAGAAAAAGCATTTCCATGTGCACTGTGGTGAAGTCTCATGTTGCCAGCAGAAGCCGCATCCTTTTGCAGTTGCTGAGAGCTCCTGCACCAGGATGGAGCTCATTACTCCTCACTACTGAGTCCTCGTGTTCTTGTGCATGTGGTGGCACTTACCCACTTCTAGCTCTGCCAGAAGATGGCTGCCTGCAGCAGCCAGCACCAGCCCTGGCTTCTTTTGACAGTTTTCTCTCTCTCCCCCAGATACTGTTACTTTTGTTTTATTGGTACTGAGATGGAAGCACCAGCACGGCCAGTGTATCAGTGCTGATCTGGTGCAATACTGCAAAAAAGTGTAATCTGAATTGTACTACTTACTTTGACTTGTGTAACACTAAGTAAGAAAAACATTACTTATAGAAATGTATTGGATGGGACATTTTTGGTATTCATTATAGCCCATTATTTGAAAAACCTATAAATAGAGAATAAGATCAGAATACAAAGGAAGGAAGTTAAATTTCTTTACCATAGTTAATAATCTAGTTTGGTGTTATCAAAAGTTTGGGGGTTCCCCCCCCAATAGTTCTGAAGTGATCATATGACTCTTTTTTTTTTTTTTTTTTTTTTTTTTTTTTGGTTTTTTGTACTTTTTTTTTCCTCCTTGCGCGGTCTTTCTGCTTCCCGCGCGTCAAACCCACCCTCAGA
>JANHFX010020365.1:0-54891 GCA_027560015.1 Chloroceryle amazona
CGCCACCACCACCGCCACCACCACCTCCAGCAGCTCCTGTACTACCATCATCTCCATCAAATCCTTCTTTTCATTTGTCTCAAATAGATGCCAGATTTGTAGATCCAAGTATTGGATTATTGATGCCTCCTCTCCAGACCCCTAGCAATCTTGCAGTTTTTTGTGATCACAACTATACTGTGGAGGATACAGTTCATCAGCGAAAAAGAATTCAGCAGCTGGAGGAACAAGTTGAAAAACTGCGGAAGAAGCTCAAGACAGCACAACAGCGATGCCGGCGTCAGGAAAGACAAATTGAAAAACTGAGAGAGATCGTTCAGTTTCAGAAAGAAAAAGACATATTGACAGGAAAAGGCTATGTGATTCTGCCCAATGACTATTTTGAAGTTGTAGAAGTACCTGCCTAGAAGTCACGAACATCAGTTTTCACTCTGCTAGGCCAAGAAATTTAGTTTAAAAACTAAATGCTTGTCTAATTCTGTGTTTAAGACTCTCCAGAATCCTAAAACAGTAAATAAGTAGTCATACAAATGAGATCCCATTTTTAGTTCATTGTCATTTCAGTTTGACACAATGCTAATATATTAAAAATGCAAGCATCTCAGAATTAGAATATGCATTTAGTTTACAAAATCTGAATTCTTTACAGAAGGATGCAAGGTTGAATACATTTAAAATCTGGTGGGTTTGAGGTTTTTTTGTTTAAGATTTTTGGTGGTTTGTTTTGTTTTTGTTGTTTGTTTTGTTTTGTTTTTTACAATGTCTGCCTCATGCTTACAAGGGATGGGGAACTGCATCTGGCTGAGAGTGAAGTTGAGGTTGTACACTTAGTGCAAGGTTTTGTCAAGGCATTTAAGTTGACTTTGGAAGTAGTTTTCAGTGATTTCTGAAGGAGCAGAATTAGGCCAGCTAAGACAACCTGCACGTGCTGCAGAAAGATGGAGAAAGATAGGATACACATTTCAGCATAGGAAAACTTCCAGCCTCGGTTTGAGAGGCCTCCAAAGCACTGCAAAAATCCTAATTCCTGTATCCCTTTGGTGAGTTATGTAAATGAACCTCTTCTTTTGGAATAACCTTTCATCATGTGTCTGTTGTTAGAGAGATGAGAAGAATTCATTAGCATAGCTGATGAGAGCTGTAGATGAGACCTTTGTTTTGAGGGCACTTAAAAATACTTGTGAAGCACAGTGCTGCACTGAACATTCATGTTACTGGATTGTTGGAAGGATCAAGAACATAATGAACTGTTTAGGGTGACTTTTTCAAAAGTGCCCACATATTATAAAGTCCCAATATATTGGAATATGATGTTCTCATAAACACTGTAACTTGTGGAATGTTGTCTTTGAAGTTGTTGGTCTTAACTCACATCTTAACCATGTGTAGCTTCAGGAAATGAAGTTTTTTTACTTATCCATAGTGTGGGGCATTTGTGACTTTCATTGCAGTATACTGTGACTCCTCTCCTCTTCTCTTTCCTCTTTCCTCTCCTCTACTTCTCCCCTCATTTTTTTTTTTTTTTGGCAAAGGCATCCACCAAAGGGCAGTTAAGGAATTAGACTTTAGAAATTGCTTGGTGCTAGACTGGTTTTTAATATCTTAAATGCTGCTGCCTGTCCTTCAGCCTTATTAATAGTCTACAAAAATTGCCATGAGAAAATAGTGCAGCACTTACTGTAAGTTTGCACTTACTGTCTGATAAATTGTGTGGTCAATGAACTCATTCAAAATCAGAGAAAATGACATTATACTAACCCTGTTGTAACTTTCACAGCTGAAATTGGTGGATATATTAGACATGAGGAAAATTACTTTTCTCAGTCCATGTCAAACTTGTATGGCGTGTAGATTCTAGCTCTGAAATTAATCAAGCCTTGTTCATGATGACATTAAAAGCTTCCCTTGATATTCTGTTAGCATGACATTTTGGCATGTTTCGAACCAGTCTTGATACTTCTGACCTCACTCATGCCATGCATCTACTTTCTCTACCATTTCATGTACATAAATTGAACAGAAGTTCTGATGCATAATTTTGTGTACATTTATTATACCTGCTTAAAAATAAAAAGCAAATGGTGTCTTAGATTTTTAACTGCTCTTTCTCCTCTTTTCCTAGGACTATGCCAAAACTAGCATGACATTTTGTATCTTTTTTTTCTAAAGTAGTTTCCTGGTTTAGATGCTTGGTTTTTCTCTCAGTGTTCTTAAATGTTGTTGCTGTTACACTTTATGCTTAAACTTGAAAATGCTCAGTTTCAAAAAGTGACAAGAAAAAGACATTCAAAGAACTGTTGCTATGCTGTTGGCATGTGTGATCAGATAGCAGATTGCTTCTGTTTTCTCTACAAAATACCCCTGCTTCTTACTCTCTGGGAATTTAAAGAATTTTAAGCGTGACTTCCTGAGGCACAGGGGGTTGCTGCAGTACTACACCCCTGTGTTTGGGATGCCTCTACTAGCCCCCTCTTCTCCTCACCTTTTGCCTGTACACTTCACAGAATCACGTGTGCTAGAGTTTGGAAGGGACCTTGAAAGATCATCTAGTGCAACCCCCTGCCAGAGCAGAGTCATCTAGATTAGGTCACACAAGAACACATCCAGTTGGGTTTTGAATGTCTCCAGAGGAGGACACTCCACAACCTCCTTGGGCTGCCTGTTCCAGTGCTCTGTCATCCTCACCGTGAAAAAGTTTCTCCTTATGTTTACATGGAACCTCGTATGTTCCAGCTTCCACCCATTGCCCCTTGTCCTATCATTGGCAGTCACTGAGAAGGGCCTGGCCCCATCCTCCTGATACTTTCCATATTTATAAATATTAATGAGGTCAACCTTCAGTCTCCTTCAAGCCAAAGAGACCCAACTCCCTCAGCCTTTCCTCATAAGGGAGATGTTCCCCTCACTTTATCATCTTTGTGGCTCTGAGATGGACCCTCTCAAACAGTTCCCTGTCCTTCTTGAACTGAGGGCCCAGAACTGGACACAGTACTCCAGGTGCGGCCTCACCAGGGCAGAGTAGAGGGGGAGGAAAACCTCTCTTGACCTACCAACCACAGTCTAATACACCCCAGGTTGCCATTGGCCTTCTTGGCCACAAGGGCAAATTGCTGGCTCATGGTCATCCTGCTGTCCCCCAGGATCCCCAGGTCCCTTCCCCCTACACTGCTTTCCAGCAGGTCAGTCCCTAGCCTATACCCGTACACATGGTTGTTCTTGCCTGGATGCAAGACTCTGGATTTGCCCATGTTGTATTTCAGTACATTTCTTTCTGCCCAGCTCTCCAGCCTGTCTGGATCTTGCTGGATGGCAGCACAGCCTTCTGGTCTGTCAGCCACTCTTCCCAGTTTTTTGCGGTCAGCAAACTTGCTGAGGGTGCACTCTGTTCCCTCATAAAGGTCACTGATGAATATATTGAATAGTAGTCCCATTACCACCCTTCTTATTTACACCGATTCTAGTGCTGGTTGTACCCTTCTGTGGGGCAATTAATCTCACTAAAGCAGCAGGTTTGGCTCATGGTGGAGAGGCAGAAGATGACTAACAGGATCAGACCTGATAGAATTAAAAGGCAAGACCAGGAGCTGGGGGTAGAGAGAAATATGTCCCCTCCTCCAGCTTCAATCAGCAGTTGTGTTAGGTCAGCTGCTTCTGAAAATACAAGGGTAACTTCATACTCTTAATGTTCAGCACTGTTTCTATCCACCCTGGCAAAAGATGCCTCTGTTCCCCCCCCTTATGCTTTTGCTGCTATACATGTTGGGCCCTTTATTCAGGTATTTTGGCTTCATAACCCAACTAAAATAAGTCAGAAAGCTAAATTTTTAAGGCACACTGACAGATGGCTGGTGTGTAGAGTTCTTGTGTGTTATGTGTTATCTTGAGGGTTTTAGTAGCACCAGGCTGAAGAGGAGGCTGCTGCCCAATTGTTGAAGCTTCCTTCCCTATTACCAAAGGATTTTTCTACTGAGAGATGCAGTCCACCCTGACACTGATATTGATTTTCTCTCGCAGCAACTTTTTTTTTCTACTTCCACCATTAAAAACCCCTTGCTAACTCCTGATGCAGTGGTGTTAGGGCTAGGTGTGGCCTCTGATAGGCTCATAAGAGCTGTCAATATCACACAACTCTGAAGTGGGGGAAAAAGGCTGACATGGAAACCACTGATTGTCTTCCAGTAGTTGACTTTTCCTGTACTACACCCTACCCTGCACTGTGCTGCAATCCCTCTGATTGATAGCAATATAAATGAGAAGATGAAGGCTATCTGCTACTGGCCAGGCCAAGAAAGGATTTCTAGCTTTTCATGTCAAATTAATAAGCATAGTATGTACTCCAAGCATTTCTTGAAATTTCCTCTTTTTTCTAAAGCTGGATCTGTTACAGTCACAAGATCAGCTGTAAAAAAGAGCCTGAATCACTTGCTGTTTGTATTGGCCACAGCTGGTACTTGAACACAGCAGAGACTTCATAGACATCTGACAAAAGTGGTTGGGAGTTAAAAAGTGGAGGTGGGAATGCAGAACGGTATGTCGTTGCCCATTAGTCAGAAATAGTCAGAAATGCTCCGTTTTAAACATCTGGACAGATAGATTTGTTTTTAAATGGGCTCATTCTTCAAGAGGCAGAAATTCGAGCTGGTTCTAAAAAGAAAAATGCTGGCTTACTTCCCACTGTTCTTCCAATTTCCCTTGGGTATATGACCTGTGTGTAGTATTTTTTCTCCGTACACCTCTGCAAAGTATTAGATTTCCCTGTCTTGAGACAGTTCAAACTCAGAAGTATGTATGTTTTATGGGTGAAAAAAATTAATACCTAAGTACTTGGATTACTGCTTGTCATACTGATGAGTCTTTCATCACTGCCCTTTTTTATCCTCTGCTTCCAGCTGCTATCTTGACTATGTTGTTACTAGCATAGTCTTGACAACTGTGACAGCAAATTAATGAAACTGAGATTGCCAAGAAATCGGTCTCGATGAGGATTTAGAGTACATGTGCCCTGTGTGAATTTTGAAGGAGTTCTCTTGCAGCTGAAGAAAGTGCAAAGCAAATTTCAGTTTGAATGTAGGAAGAAGGAAAGTGAAGTTGTTGCTTTGGTAAAACTAAAACCACAACAGTTTTTATGTCCATTTCAAATAATTTCTATTACATGTTTCTCTGGAACCAGGCAGTTATTTCTAGTTGCCTTTTGCTTTGTTTCTTTTCTGAGATCTGTTTCAGATTTTAGTCTATAGGCTTATCTGTTTCCTGTTAGCTTACACCTTTGTCAGGTGGCTTTGGCAGGGTGGAATGAGGTGTTTTGAGCTGTTGTCTAATTTTAACAATCAAAACAGAATCTGCTAAAGCACATAGATGCTTACAGTCTGTCATGACTGCAAGTTCAGATCTGTAACTCCTGCTGTTTTAAGCACAGCAGGTTACTTGCCATACTTATTTATTTGCCATACAAATTAACAAATGAGAAAGAGTAAACCAGGATACATGATTCAAAAATATGATGACTATGGTAATTGCTATTACAGATTTCTCTTTGTGCCTGTTCAATTCTTTCAACAGATATTTTATCTTCTTATAGAGATCTTTTGATGTAACTGCAGCATTTTATTTCAGAAATTTGACAAAAGGCCTTACTGTGTTATACAGACTGAAGGGTTTGGAAGTGTGCAGAAAAAAAATGTGTTGCAAAGTTGTTGTTCAATGCACTATGAAAAACTTGAAACAGTTTCCAAAGGAAAGTAATCTTAAATATTCTTAAGGCAAACAAAATATTTAAATAGGCTACTAGGAAGGAAATTTTCAAGAACCTCGCTTGAGAAGAGATAGACTACATTGTCATGAGTCATTGCAGTAATTTAATCTCTTTACGGTCCTGCCACTATGAATTCATTTACCATTGAGTATCAAGCCTTTTATTGCCTGTTGTGCAAAAAGATCTAGTTATCCTCCTGCAGCTGCCTTCAGGTACTTTACAGTCTGGATCCATGGCTCAGAAAGGAAGGAATTTTCAGGGATGGGGCTGGGTTTTTTTTTGCTTTGTCTTGTTTTGGTCTGATTTTTTTTGTGTTTTGTTTTGGGTTTTTTTGGGGTTTGGTTTGTTTTTTTTTTTTGTATGTTTGTTTCTTTTGTGGTTTGTTTGTTGTTTTGTGTGTGTGTGTGTGTGTGTGTTTTTTTGGTTTTGTCTTGTTTTGGTTTACTGTTTTTTTTTTTTAACTTTAAAAAGAAGGGATCTTGTCCTGGGCTTAAGAAATTCCAAGGCTTTCAGCTGCACTTTCAATTTTAGGATAGTAACCATGGCATCTGGCTCTGCAGGGAAGGAAGCTTCAGGATACCTACTTTAACAAATCAGTCCAGAGTTCTCGCTCTTTTTTCTGTGTTTTGGGTTGTTTTTCTTTTTTTCTTTTTCTTTTTTCTTCTTTTTTTCTTGTATTGATAGCATCAGATTCTTTATTCATGAATTCACTGATGTTAATGTGGTTGGTTCCAGAGGATTGGCATATGCATGCAAGAAAATCTAACCAGAGAGAGTTCTTCCCAAGATGGCTGTGAGACACCAAGGCAGAGTCTTCTGCTCTCACTAGAGCACATGCTGTGTGAGTTCAGACCATAGAGACGGACAGGCCTTACTGTTAAATGTTTCTGTTTCTAATACTTTAAGGTTGATCTACACTTAGAGGCTTGTCTCATAGATGTCCTGAGTTGATACGATGTTCCATCAAGTGTTTTTGTGGTGGTCATTTATCTGAGGGACTCCAGCAGTCACAGCAAGATGAATGGGTTTTTGTGGTGGTATATCCAAGGACTGAAAAAGAATTTATCAATAACCTCCAATTTTGTAGTCTCTATGTACATTCAGTTCTTACCTTCATTTCTCTCTTTCTGAGTCCGACAGGAATAAATTTTTATTAATTTTCTTTTCTCTGACTGACAAGGGACTGAAATTGCTCAGAGTTTATTTATGTGTCCTGCATGGCAAGGAACTGGGCAGGTTCTGCACTACAAGTACTACAACATTACAATCTGGTAGTTGTGGATAACAGGAAACACATCCATTCCTGCAAGTGAATGTGTGTGTGGCTAATTCAGCTTGAGAAACTCCTTTTACATAGAAGTAATCTTTTTGAAATATGTACACATACAAACCAGTTATAATATCAGTGGAGTTATCTTTATTTTATACCATCAGCTGACAAAATCAGATTTTTGTGTGCTAACTTTTCATATAACTAAAAGAATTATAAATATATATGTATGTAATATCTTTTACACTCAAATGTTCAAACAAGCTTTTGATGACATTGCAATTAACCTATCAGCCAGTCTGTTGATAACCATTCTTCCATCAGTATCAACATTTACCTCCTGGCCAGTCTATGTTATGACTTATAATTTTTGCTTCACGATATAGCAACTTAATAGCTCTCAGGCAGTTGACATATAGATCACTTCAGTGATAAGATGTGATTAAATTTAACTAATATCTGCAAATGGTGCTTTCTTGTGTTTTCTTAATGCTGCCTGAAAGACTGGATTCCTATACCAATTAAAAAAACATCCTCTTTCAACACCTTTTACCACTCATAGAAGAAATCATAAGCTTACACATGCAGTAAATGAAATTTGCCTTGCTTGTTCTTTACAGTATGAACGCCAGAAAGCCTTGTAAGAATACTGTCTATTGAATCCATCTTCTCTGTGATGAAGTATGACTGTAAGACTCTTCTCCCCACTAGAAATCTTTTCTAATCTTGAACATCCTCATTTACTCTGAATTTTTCTTGTGTGCCTTGCCTTGCTTCTCTACAGCATTGCTTTTCTCTCTTACTGAAGATTCATTTGATCTCTTCTATTAATATTTTCAGAATTTAAAAATCTGTGTTTCTTACCACATTTGCTTTTTCTGATCTTTTATAGACACTAATGAGACACTGACATAGTTACAGAGATTGTTAGTAATCAGCAGTGGGGTATTTGGAATGTGGGACAGTAAGCTTTTATTATGGACTTTTTACTATTTCATACTATAAAATGTGCCACATAGATGAAAATGTAAAAAACACTGTTGGAAACAACATCAGAATGAAAAGCATCTTTCAGCTGAAGACTGCTCTCTGTGCTTTCAAGCTGAGTTTTTACTTTTATTCTACTTGTCTCTTGATTCCTATATATAAGAGGTATAAAAGTGAATTCAATGACTCTCAGGGGAGCTGAGAGCTTTCTGAGCAATGTCTTCACCACTGGCATAACTTTCCTCCACAGAAATGAATAGTAAAAATCCTGCCTGTGCTGAAATGCTGAAAGCCTAACCCAACATTTTGGGCAAAGCCTTGATGAGCCCCATGGAGCTGGGATTTCTTTGTATTGCTGAAAATGGTATTATTGTATCAATGGAAAGTCCACCATGTTTGTTTTGGTTTTTTTTCTCATAAGCTTTGTGCAGAAGAGGAGGCACTGGGACAGTGTTACCATATCAGACCATACTAAGCAGCATCATTCTTTGGGAATGAAGTCATGAAACCATACATGGCTTCAGGATAGCATAATAGGAAATGGGTTCCACAGCAGTGTGACAGTCTCCTGTGCTTCTGTGAGGTCACAGTAACATAAAATTCATCTGCAATGATAAATAGTTATCTACCTGAGTGAACAGTTTTTTGGTGGGTTTTTTTTGGCTTTGTTTTGGGTTTTTTTTTATCCTTTTGGCTTTGCTGATTATCTGATGCATCAGAAGGTAAAGCTCCATGCTTTCTGGCCTGGCTGAGAGCCTCAGAACATTGCAAACCTTATGAAACCAGTGTGTTAGCTGACTGAAGCATTGTTTGAGGCAGGCACATTTCATTGGAAGTGAATGTGAGGACAAATAAGGGTGATAAAATGGAGAAGAGTGACAACAGCCCACTTTGTTTTGTCAGAAACTGACAGTTAAAATGCCTTTCTGGGCCTTTGTGGAGTTTAGCAGGGTGGCATTTGTTCTGCAAGAGCCATGGCCAGTTGTCTCCTGACACTCTACCCTATCATCTGTTGACCTGCCAGGGTCTGGCCATGTGCTTATCAACCTTCCTTTGGAGAGCTGGACCTCTTCCCAGCCCCAGTCCCCCTGCACTGCAGGAGTAGTCTGCAGAGCATTTTAGCTGTGGTCCCATACATGCCTTCTCCTACTAATATACAAAACTGTTGTGCTGTGCTCCCAGTTCAGGCAAATATTCCAACCCAGACCTTGTTTGCTACTAGATGAAGTTACCCAAATACCTTCAGTTAGGTTAATTCTTCTGACCAGGCACAGACAAGCCATTAAAACAGTTATAGGAAATAGGATATTATGGCATGGTAGAAAAGGCAAATCTTTTTTTAATATATTTTTAAAAAAAACATCAATTATACTTTATAGTGAGGTGTCAAATGCTTTGCTGAAGTCAAGGAAGACAACATCCACTGCCTGCCCCTCATCTATCCATCCAGTCATGCCCTCAACGAAGTCTGTCAGATTTAACTTCCTTGGTGAATCCATGTTTTACTACTTCTGATAAGCCTCTTTTCCTCAACATGCTTTGAGATGATGCCTATAATGAGCTGTTCCATCATCTTTCTAGGGCTGGAGGTGAGGCTGGCTGGCCTCTAGTTTCTTGGGTCTTCCTTCTTGCCCTTTTAGAAGACTGGAGTGACACTAGATTTCCCCCAGCCTTCAGGCACCTCACCTCTTCTCCAGGACCATTCAAAGATGATGGAGAGTGGCTCAGCAATGACTTCTGTCACCTCCCTCAGTACTTGCAGGTTTAAAAAGAAACTTTTTCATGGTGAGTGAGAACATTGGAGCAGGCTGCCCAGGGAGGTTATGGAGTTTTCTTCTCTGGACACATTCAAAACCCACCTGAATGCGTTTCTGTGTGACCTAATCCTGATCTGGCAGTGGAGTTGGGCTAGACGATCTTTTGAGGTCCCTTCTAACCCCTAACATCCTGTGTGATTCTGCGTGACTTCTGGATATCCAGTTTGCTTAACTGATCTCCTCAGTCAAGGGAAAGTCTTCCTTCCTTCAGACTTTCTTTGTTATCTCCAAAGTTGGGGACTTATGAAGGCTGGCCTGAGCAGTAAAGATTGGAGAAAAAGCAGCATTCAGCAATTCTGCCTTTTTTGCAACCTCTGCCACCATGCCACCTGTCTGTTCAGCAGTGGGCCCACATTTTCAGAGCAGTTGTCTTCAAAACCCAATTTTCTCTCATGGCGTGCAAAGTCTTGACCCTTGCTAATAGTTTGCTTACCCTTAAAGTCTTCCAGGCCTTGTCATCTGAATAACAAATACATGAAGCTGCAGGTAATATCTGGGCTGTGAGCAGTGTTTACCAAAGCAAAGATGAGCTTGTTAAAATGCAAGGACAAGCTGAGAAAATAGCAGAGCCAACCTTCATTTACAGTTACACAGTGAGACAAAACAGTTGTGAAAGCTCTCATTTCAAAGCTAGATAGTGTTATCAAACTGCAGGAGTTGAACACAGAGCTGGTAAGACATGGTGTCACATCCTGAATGAGACATCACTGTAAAGTTAGAACTGAAAAAGGAGACCAAAGAGCCTAATGCAGAGGACAATGCACCATCTATTAGAAATACTAATGTGCATGAAGTTGTGAAAAGCCTGCCCACCTCTGAAAGGTCCATTTCCCTATGTCTCCGGTCCCAGTGGAGAAGTGGAAGTTTTTACAGGGACATGGGCAGTGGGCAATTGCATAGACTGTCAGAACGCACAGGGACTCAAGGCTGTCTCAAGTCTGAAGTCACATAAATTTGGTGGAAATGGGAAGGAGGGCAGGCAGGAATTCATCATGGTAGGAAGGCATCGAGGAAACCCAGGACTAGAATGGCTCTTGATCTGCAAAACTTTGTCCCTGTACTTGCAGAGAGTGGTCACCACAGAAACAACTGTCTGAATATAGTTTGAAAGTGAGTTCAGTTCTGGCAGCTTACATCAAGGGTTCCCGTCAGCCCTTTCTTGGCTTATGGTGCTAAATGGCTTCTTGTTCCTGAGCTGACACAAAGACCTTTTTTCTCTTGCCCACTATGTGAAAAAGGTGAAAACTCTTGAAGCAAGATGTAATTGCTGCTACAAACAGGTTCATGTACAAGTGTAAAATTTTTACATATTTTTAGAGCTTGTTATGTAGCCTCAATTAACATTATGCAAAGTTCCAGCTAAAAAAAGCGTCGTTCAAAGCAGCCGTTTTCAAAAACGCATATGTTATGACGGGCGCCCAAATAAAGCTCACGCAGCATGTAATCTGCATCGTAGCCCAGACAAGTCCGACGGAGTATTATATCCACAGACGTTAACACAGCACCGGCCCAGACACTTCAGCCAAAGTTCTGGCTGCACCTCAGCGCGATGCTGCCTGTACTGCCTGAGTCCTGCCAGGGAGGGGAGCTAGAACAGCACGGGAGAGGAGGGAGGGAAACACCCTCAAGGGAGACTGAAAAGGAAAAAGGCAAGGAGAAGGTGAAAGGGCTTTCTTCCGGTGTGAGAGAAGGTAAAACAGGAGGAAAGTGGCAGCTGCCCTGGGGCGCCGTGAGAGAGATGAAGGACGATGAGATGCGGTGCAGCTCCCTGTGGGAAAAGGGGTGCTTAGAGGAGAAGGAAGGGATGGCTGAACAAAGACTTGCAAGCAAAAAGCATCATCGGCAAGGAAACAGAGTTTATTTCTTCAATACCCTCCTTTTGTTCCCGGGTAACTGTGGAAGACAAAGACCAGGCAAACTAGGTCCTTACCTCTGGACACAATCTAGGGAGTGGCAAAGCAAGCATGCAACATACTTGCCTCCGAGCAATTAACACATAGTGGCAAACCACCCCCACTTCTATCACCAGCTAACAGATTAACTTCATTACCTCAAAGGCAGCAGGCTAAACCCTTATCAAAGCAAGTTCCTCTTCAGGTTGTGATACAGCATCGTCTAACAGAGCAGTGCCTGGATATGATCTCAGGCAGTAATTACGATCAGAGGTGTTAATGGGCAAAGGCTGGGGCTTCCAATCATTAAGCTGTGGTTCAGCAAAGATGATGCCTGAGAGTGCTGAGCACTGTGCAGGACCAGAAGCATATTGAAAAGCATGGAGTAGTCTGCTTAGAACATTTTAAAGGGAAGAAAAATTTGCATCAGGTGGAATAATTGCCTTTAGCCTGTGCTCAAGTTTGTGGTGCTGTCTGTTTGCACCACTACAGCCAAACATCTGCAGTTCTCTTGGTGTCAGCATAAAAAATGGACTGAGCAACTTGATGAGTTGTGTGCTTATGACTGATCTGGATCTAATGGCTAAACTGAGCAGTCTGGTAGTGACAAGCAACTGGTGATAACAATATGCTTGATTCCAAACAATCTCTTGATAGTACTGTTGGTTTTGGGTTGTTTTCTGCAGCTAGTATGAAGAAAGAAGCAGAGAAACCATCTGTTCCTCCAGCTCTGCCAAGTGAATGCAGGCAGAGCCAAGGAGCTAATGAAGGCCCTTGCAGATTTCCTGTGTGTAGTACAGTAGTGTAAAAGGCAAACCCACTGAGATGCTGCTCGTGGCCTGCCAGAGAGCTACAGATGAGGCAGACTGCAAGTCCACAGCAGCATGAATTAGGTAGTAGAACACTACAGGAAGGTTACTTGTAGCAGTAACGTGACTTTGAAACACACTTAAATGACATCTTTTTCATTTAAGGAAGCTGAGTAATCTGATAAATATACAGCTGCCAATTATCAATCCTTTGAATGGACCCTAGAAAAGGCAAATCTGAATCACACAGCTTATGGCTGTACCAAATTCTGGGCCACTGCAAGAAACAGGCCCAATTGTTGCTGAAAAAAACAGGCTTCCCATATAAAAGTCAGAAAGCAATTAACTCATCAGAAGAAAATAAACCAAAGATGAAGAGTTTCAGGTCTGGGTGCAAACTTAAAGAAGTTTGCACCATTTTTCCTCAAACTTGAAAAGTTCAGGGAAAAAAATCTCACCTTTGGAGAGAGATAGCGAAGTGACTTTCATTTGGGAACAAAACCAAGAAGATCCTGAGATCCCCTGGCAGAGGAGTGGTGGAGGGGCAGGAAAAAAAGGAACCCGCATCTCTTTTGATATCAACAATTTCTGATGGGTTTTGAAAGAAGACTTGTCTGAAGTGATGCTGAGGAGGAGTGACACCTACAGTGGAGCTGGCTAAAAAATCAAACCCCCATCATTCTCATGGCTAAATGCAGGGCTGTGGCAGTAGCAGGAGATAGTGCTGTGCTAATATTTCTGTGCTGTTGTCTGTAGTGTTTTGTGTATGAGTAATGAGATATAAATTTAGGAATCGGCCCTGTTTTCCCACCTATATCTTACTGGGTTTTTCTTAAAAAAAAATAATTAATCCATTTTCTAGCTGTAAAACTGTAAGTGAATAACCTAAGTTAGGTCTGTAGGAAGGCTGCCTCTTTTATTAGGCCAACTGATACAGCTAGAACAAACAGACAATATTTCAAACATGTGATCTATCTTTGGGACTAATCTGCAGCCTGTTTTGTTGTGTTTTTTTTGTTTGTTTTTTTGTTTGTTTTTTGTGTGTGTGTGTGTGTTTTGTTTGTTTGTTTGTTTGTTTGTTTTTTTGTTGTTTTGTTTTGGGTTTTTTTTGTGTGTGTGTGTTTGGTTTTTTTGTTGGGGTTTGTTTTTTTTTGTGTGTGTTTTTTTTTTTCCCTGCTGTAACTAGCACCATAGTAAAAGACATATCTCCTCCTTGAAAACCTTGCCTCACTTCTGCAGTGGCTATAGCTACCCAGTGCTGCCACAAACACATCAGTCAGAGCTTAGGACCCAGAGCCCTGCTTTAGGCTTAGGGATGTGACAGCTGACTGAAAATCAATGAAGTGTGATTTACAGAGCTTCATAATAAGGCAAGATAAGGCTTGAAAGGTGCTGCCTTGCCTTATAGACTCAGTTGTCCACCTTGATTTTTAACTAGATTGTTTTAGTTCCCTATTAGGATAAGACAGATTTTCTTATGAAAACAGAAGATCAGATGTAAAGGAAAAGCCACAGTGGTGCCCATGCTTTGCCTAGTGCTCTTTGTGCTGTGTCTGAGTCACTCAGGTAAGTGTGATTTCTTCTTTTTCCAAACCGAAGTTCAAGATTGATCGATTGATTGATTGATTGATTGATTGATTTTATGCTGGTCAGTTAGCTGCTGTTGGCTGGGACAAGGTAGATGACAGCTTCACTTGGTCATCTTCTTAACTCTTTCTAAGTAGCAAAAGAGGATCATATCAGCTGCTGCATTTGTATTGCAATCACAGCCAGTTTGGTGATGAGGTGTTAATAGCTGGGGTCGGGAGTTAGTCACTGGGTAGAAGTTAACAAAAAAATCCTAAACTCAACTCTCCCTGTTAAAGGGAGTTACAGGAGAATCTCTTTCACCAGGAGGAAAATTGAAATGTCTCAGGCAAGCTGATGAAAGACTACGTGTCCTGTCTGTATTTCCCGGGGTGTTTTGCACTCCCATTCCTGAAGCTGTGGCAAACTGCTCCTGGTATGGACCACAGAGAGAAACAAGAACCTGGTGGAGAGGGGAGATCGCAAACTGTGCTCAATTACTTGTATATACAGTAAACTGCCAGAGACGTCTCCAACTTTTGCCCTTTCTATGCACCATATGGTAAATTCAGCAATACCTATGTCCTACAGCTGCTTTTTAAAAGGCAGTGCTGCTTCACTCAGTGTTTTCTCTGTGGCTTTATATAACTTAATCATCAAAGGATCTGTTAAACTGCCTTCTCATTGATAACTTCCGTCCTTCCAGTACCAAAGCTGTCTTATAGGGGTGCCAATCTTGTTCCTTCTGGCTTTCTTCCTTGGGGTACTTCTCGAGTCTTTTTTACACTTTTCTGTGGCTTCCCCAGCAGCTGAGAATCAACATATCCAACACTAAAAACAGCTTTATCACCTCTCTGATATACCTTCTTGGAGTTTATGGTCCTTGGACTTCATGGGAGGTATGGGCTGTGAAACTGCACCATTTTCCTATAAGGAAGTTCATATTCAGCCACAGACAACATGCCTGTGCAGTGCATGGTTGTGTATGTGTAGTGTGTGCAGATAATCTCAGATGTGCTCAGATAAACAGAGAGCAATGTATTCCAACATTAAGACAAAGCTGCATTTAATCCCACATGGTTTTGGATTGTGGATTTTTCCTATTTAATGGTTTTCCCATTGCATTTCCTATGTTTACCACCACATACCCCTGTGAACCTCCTAAAAGGAAAACAAAAGTGCTGGGATCCAGCATCTCTGTGGAGGCTTTTACGCGTCAGGGGATTGGACCACTGAGGTTGTGGGTAGTGAGCAGGGAGAAGTACTTTCTCTTTCCTTGGCTGCAGAGGCAACGCTTGTCTAGCATGCTTGGGCAGGCAATTATTTCCTAGGATAGACCCCAGTCTTTGTCCTCCATTTGCTGTGGTGGAGCTGGGGTTAGTCCTACCATGAAAATAAATCCTGTAGCGAGCAGAAGGGGTATTTGCGGTTTCCCAGTCAGTAACAGCAGATCTCAAAGGTTTGTGACAACATGGCAAGACACAGTGTGTCTGCAGAGGCTGCTAGAAACTGTATTGACTGACCCCATTCCTGGCTGTGGTGCAGAGCAAGTGGAAAGAAGTGTGAAAGTTTTCTCTGACCACCTGACCTTCACCTCCCCAGGGTTTGATAAGACCACCACAACTGCATGTCCAACAATAGAGGACAAGCACAGCTTGTGCTAGAACATTTGATAGTAATTGTTGCTCTGTGTCAATCATTCGGCTTCAGAGTTTACACCTTCTCAAAGAGGAATGGAGTTCTGCTGTGGCTGCAGTTGGGGGATAACAATGCTTCTTGGACCTTGTGCTATCCTGAAAGAATCCATATTGCATTAGGGAACTTCTGGCAGGGGAGCAATTTTTTTGCTTCAGGCATTCCTTCCACTGTGCCAATACCTGCCAGATTTTCCCTTGCCCATGGCATCACACCGACCCCTCTGAGAGGGAGGAGGCTGCATGGCCTGTCTCGCCCAGGAGATGGGCAGCAGCTGCTGGGCAAAGGGGACATGGATAGGGATAATGGTCTGGGGTCATGCCCTTTCCTCCATGCATGTGGCAGAATATCAGTCTCTACCTCTGGTTTTCTCTCTGGAGTGGCTGCTGGGCTTGGATGTCCTTTCCTCTCTCCCTGTGTCACAGAGACCCTACTGGGGACTGAGTTAGCTCTGATGTTTGTGTACAGTGTGTGTGAGCCCCTCAGCTGGAGCCTCCTGCCAGGGGTCTCCCATCACCCTGTGCTCACACTGTCCTTTGGGCACAAAGGAGGTGGTAAGTTGGACAAGGTGATCCCTGTGAGGCTCACTGCTGACACGGCGATATTGGCTGTGACCCCTGTGACACAGGGCTGATCAGCAAGAGCTCCTTCTTCTTCCATGGTGAATTTGAAAAGAGATTAAATACTTCCCATCCTTGGGTGTGTGCACAAGGGAAGAGTTGGAAGTTATGTCAGGGCCTCAGCATCATGGAGAGTGGGGCTGGCATTTGAGAAAGGGTGGAGGGTCTAAACTGCACTTGCACTTTCATGGTAGCAATGGGAGGCGGGAGCATGGTGGTGGGGACCAGGGGAGTCCCAAGTCTTTCAGTTACAGACCATGATAGCTCCATGCTTGGTTGTGGGCAGACCTGTCCTTGGCTGCATCATCCAGCTTCTTCTACTGCCAGGTGCTTTTAACCTTTTACTTTAATTTCCACTGATGCTATTGCCACTGAACCCAGCCCCAGCTGGGAGAATTCAGCCTTCTCAGTGACTTGCTGATATCCCCTGGTTAACCCCAGAAGGATGGTTCATTTCCAGGTGCTGCATGAGGATTTGGCTTAAAGGACCTGTAGCTTCCAGTGAGGAAACCCCACCACCCCAGTTCTTGTCCAGATCAGCCTCCATCTCAGAGAGGCTACAGAAACCAACAAAGTGCAAGTGAAATCCCCAAGCCCTGAAATGTTCATAGCGTATTGATGTGGTTTCTAGCTGCAAGCCAGACAGCCAGGAATTGCCCCACACTGACCAGATTTCCTCTGTGACCTGAGGTCTCTGCAATATACCACAATGATCTGAAAAAACAGAACTCTTTCTAAGGGTGGAATTTATCGGGCTGGATATTTACTACTCAGGAGTGAAGGAGAGCATCTGATATTCCAAACCTGTGGATCATCTAAAGAATAAAAATAAGAATAAAATCTGGGCTCAAGACAAAGAGGCCACAGGAAACAGAAAACTAGCACAAAGTCATCTGGTCTGATGATTTTTTTTGTGTGCAAGTTGGGCTTGGACTGTCTTGTTTTCCCCTCCCTTTGCCCTGTCTTTGCTGAGAGTCTATGCATCTGAATTCTTACAGATTTTACTGACAAGAGGTGCCCAGAGACAAATTTGTCTCACATCATTGCTCTGTCTTGCTGCTTCAGGTTTTGCTGTTCTCCATGTCTGCTTTCCAGCATGCCCCCACTCTCTGTTGCTCTCTTCCAGATGTGGTTGCTTTCAGTTCAATTGCTGAAAATGAGGACGTGCTCCTCAAGCACTTATTTCAAGGCTATCAGAGATGGATCCGTCCCGTGGAAAACTCCAACGACACCATTAAAGTCCTTTTTGGATTAAAGATATCACAGCTTGTGGATGTGGTAAGTGTTGTGTTGGACTTGGTAAAACATCCCTTCTTTCACAGACAGTTGTGCATCCTGGGAGGGCTGGGGATGCTGTCAGCTTTTGTCTCCTGACACATGAAATGCAAAGTGATGGTAAGGCAACAAACTGCTGAGTGTGTTGTGGTTCTGGTGATATGTCCTCTTGCCACATGCACAGCACAAGCCGTAAAACTCATTTGTTATGCAGCAAAGCCTAAGGTCCATTTTTTTTCCTGCTGTTCTCAGGGAGTAAGGCCTCATTGCATCTGGTGTTAAACAAAGAGTTCATTCCAGACAGTCTCTGGTGCCTGCACTTGCAATTTAAGGACAAAGCTGCAACAGGATAGAGGGGACGAAGGGTAGAGCTGGTTGGACATCGTTCACTCTAACCAAGCTCATATCCAGCCAAAAGCAGCTTGTATCTTGATCCAGCTGGCCACTCAGATAAAATATCGAAAGCCAATAAGATGATCCTATGTTTTTGTCCATGTGGAAAATTTTCCTCCCCACCCCCCCCATCACTGCAATCCACAGTGGAATTTGAACAGGCCCAGAAGTATCCCCAGAATAGTGTGCTCCTTGCATTCCCCAGCCCCTGCCAGCATCCTCTTATGCTGTAAAAGGCAGACTCTAATTCTGTGCTTTATTTACATATTCAGGACAATGTTTTGCCTTGTATCTTCCCAAAGTCCCTCCAGCTTGAGCAGTGTGGGGAGATGAGCTATTCTGTGAGCCCATGGTCATGTGTGTCCTGATCCTACTTGACATATTAACCCTGCTGCCTCCCTGCTCTTTGGCATTTGATTCCTTTGGGCTGTTGTGCAGTGCTAGATTTCAACTTTCCAGCCCCAGGACCTTCCATCAGAGAGAAGGGACAGCACCTAGAAAGCCAGTTCGCTTCCACCAACAGTGACTGAAGAGACCAGGCCCATTGGGAAACTGGACCGTAGGGATTTGTTCTGCTTGGCACTTGTTGGACTCAGCAGGCCTAGGGTCTTTTTCTGTTTTGGTACTGCAATCCTCTCTGTCTTGTGTCCTAGGATGAGAAGAATCAGCTGATGACAACCAACGTGTGGCTGAAGCAGGTAAATTAGCCCAAATCAGACCTTTTCTTTCAGTGCAAGGCTGCTGAACTCAGTGTCCATCCCAGCCTGCTGCCTATGATGCCATCCACCCCCCCTTCATGATGCCAAGTGGACAGACAAAAGCAGCACCATGTTACCTTGCTGAAGTTTTTGCTTTACTCTTTTCACTTCAGCAAATGCATAAAGGAGCATAAAGGCAGGCAAGTGGGCATTTAGGAAGTAGGGTACCATCTTCTCCTGGCCTTCACACCAGCCCTCAAGCCAGCTGTATTTCAGGGAAGCAACACCTCCTGATACTGCAGTGGCTGTCCCTGTGTGTGCCCTGAGGGACTATCTTGTCTCGGACTTAGAGGTGACACAAGTACTGCCTCTTTTTCCCAAGTAAGTAGTCATGCCTTGGATAGATTTCTTCTTCAGCGTAAGAGAAAGAAAAGCCCAGCATGATACTCCACCAGCAGCAATTAAAAACTGGCAAATTAATCAGATCTCTCTAACATAATTATGCAAGTGACAATAATTTATACAAATGGGAAAGGTGCAAGTTGAACTGTTGAGTGTCCTTTCTTCTTCATTCCTGCAGAACACTGCATTTGGTTTAGATTACATTGCACCAGTTTATTGACCTCGTGACAATTATTTTAAGTGTCTCAGCTATGTGAGTACCTATAAACATGTCAGCCGATCCTAGGCAGAGGACATAAAACACAAGATGCCATAGGAAGTGGTTCCCAGGGGTCATTGGGCTGCTGGAAGAGAAGTGTGGCTCGGTTTTTGTTCTCAGTCTGGTACTTGTAGTGCTGCAGTGAGTGTGAACTTCTGGGTGGAGCAGAACCCCTAAAGGCCGTATTATATGCAAAGGTGGTCTCTCACTTGAAGAGGGAGAAGCTTAGACTTCCCCTCACTGCAGGGGGGGCAGGATTTTCCCCTCTGATGTGAATATTTGCTGCTTAACCAAGTCCAACTGCTGAGAGTCTGCCCTGTAAGAGCTGTGGTGTTATATTTTGCCCAGCTTCATCTGCAATTGCAGAGCCCTTCATATATGTACAGGCCCAGATCTTGGCTTCCTTACTTTGTTTGACTAGTAACTTGGGCAGACAGCAGATCCCCGCTACAAAGGTAACTCCTTGACCTCCGTCTGTCCTCTCCCATTCCCACCTGACGGATAGTAGCCATCTCCCCCTGCAGGTCCAAGCCCTGCAGCCTGCAGGTGTGGAATCAACTCACTTAACTCTCCTCAATCTCTCTGTTACTGCAAGTGTCCCCAGAAAGACTGTACAGCCTTTTGCAGCCTTCCACAGAATGTTCCTGCATCTGACCATATCCTTCTCTTTAGGGAAGACTTTTCTGCTTGGTCCATTGAGGACAGCAAAGTCTCCTATGCCCTGAGTCATCCTTCATCCTTCTGTCTAGGTGACATCTTCTAGGTTACAGGGACTGCAGAAGAGAGGGACCTGAGGTATTGACTCACATTAGCAGGCCAAATGCAAATCCAGGCTGCCCAAGGGCATTGTGCCTGAGATGCTAATGCAGACAGACACCTACAGATTACAGATCCTCTCCCCATTGATGCATGAACCTGTGTGGAGACATTCTGTGTTAGCCCATCCATACTGAGCACCCTGTTTGTATTGCAGCATTGACCTCCCTGGAGTCACAGCCTAGAGCCTGTGTTAGCAGTCTAGCTGTGGCAAATCAGGTTCTGCTGCAGGTTGCTCCAAATGTGCTGCAGGAGCTAGGGACACCCCACAATCCATTCATTGCCTCGGTGGGTGTGAGGATTGGGGTACACTTTATATGATCCTTCTGCCTCATGCTGTGACTAAAAGAAGGAACTCCTCAGTAGACTGCACTCTAAACATGCTGACTTCTCTGGTAACTTAGCAATGTGATTTACAGAATTGCTATGCTGAGCTCTCACTAGTTGTTACCATTCCCTGTATCCCTTCTCCATCTGAGGAGCTAAGAACATCATGGCCCAATTGAAAAGGAAAGGTAGCAGAAAATGAGAGTCAGGCTCTGCTTTTAACACATGCATATGCCTCCAGGAGGTCATGCTTATCTCTAAACACCCGTGGACTGCCCCAGGTGTCCTGCTTTGAGAGTCATGCATTACCATAGGATTAGTGTGAACTGCTCCTATGTGTAATCAAGTACTTGGGGGACTATTAGAGTGTGTAAGTACAACAGCTAAGGAAAGGTCCATAAACATAAACAGAATTAGAACATTGGGTTGTTTTATTTATTTTTTTTTATGTAGGAAGAAATGAAAAGCAATAAAACAAACCAGAACTCTCCAATGACACAGACCTTGTCCTTCTGCAGTACCTGGGGAGGTCAGGGAAGTTTGGTCCTCACCCTGACTGAGTGAGGTTGAGGGGAAATCACAGTCATCATTTCTCTGCAAAAGTCTGCCTTTTCTTAGGTGAGCAAAGCTTAAATCCGAGGGTTTCTTTTGGTTTTTTTTTATTTTTATTTTTATAACCTCAAACATTCAGATACTCAAGATTGTAGAACTTGATGATGTGAATGCAGGCAGACACACAAGGTGCAAAGGAGCTTTTAGTGGTTGCTGAGAAAGTATCTGGGTTTAGGCAAACTATAGAGTCTGTTAGCAAAGGCTGAGAATCTAGGTCATGTGTTTCTTGGTCCACTTCTTCTGGGTTAAGCACTTGACTTACAGCCCAGAGATGGGAATTTGGCAGAACTAAAGGAAGGGGAGAGCAATGGGAGAGTCTGGAGCAGCTTGGAGAAAAGGGACAAGAGAGGAAAGGGCTTTTTGTATCTGCTGTTACAGTTCATGTCAGCATAGCCCACAGGGACATTCCTGTTTAAACTGCTCATCTTCAGAGTCTGCACACCATCTATTTTCTGCTCTAGTAAGAAGACACACAACTATTTGCCTTGCAAAGATGAAAGAGCACTTCAGCTGTGAGGGAAATCAGTGCAGTGCAAGGGGTAGAGAGGAGTATTGCAGGTGCTGCAAATAAACAGGGCCAAGGGGCTGCTCCAATTCAACTCCAAGGGGATGGTTATATCTCCAGGTGGCTCACAGGGTATTTGTTTTTGTTGTGTTAATACAGGCTATGAGCAGGCTGTGTTGGCTGCTTCTATCAGCCCTGACTATCCTTTTGCATCACAGGTATGTTTCCAGCTTAAGCCACCTTGCAGCTGTTAGAGGAGGTGTCCAGGATACACGTGACTCTCTGTGTACCTTACAGCCCAGGCTGCTGGAAACACCTGGTAGATACCCACCCACAGATAAAAGTTTATGTTAAAAGTGGCATGCTCTGCCCCTGCTGCCGAGGCTGAGAGCAGCTATAACCCCACTTCTCTTTCCATACCTGAACAGGTCCCACCCTCTTTCAACAGCAGGAGGTGCCAGGGGTGGAGGGCTGTGCCTAATAGCTGATGCTCAGCATTTGGGCAATTCAGAGAGTGGGTCCATATCTCTTCTGGTGCATGTAGTGGGGCCATTAATTCTGCCATGGTACCACCCCAGGCAACTGCCTCCTTTGCTTTTGCCTTGGATTAGATTTTAAGACCAGCCACCTGCCCATGACCTTAGGTCCCATCCCTGCCTTGCACCTGGATGCTTGTTCTCACTGTCTGTGCTTAGGTGTCTACTGAGGCTCTGGGTCACTGTCATGCTGTAACAGACTGCAATAACACATCTGTAGGTGTAGCTGTGAAAAGCATGTGAAATCAAAGAAGAAGGGAACAATTTGGTTGGAGTAGAGGCAGAGAATACTGCTTTTGGTTCATCCTTAAGTGATGTAGGAAATTGCTCAGGGAAGACTGAGGCCCATACATCCCAGGGGAGCATTTAGTGCTGGAGCTTAATGGAAAGTGGCTCATTGTCTGCTTCTTGGTATTGACCACAGTCCACATCTCTTGCTTCCTTTTCCTGCTATTCCTGTTGGCAAGTGAAACCCCCCAGTCAATAATGAACAGGGATCAGAAAGATGCTTTTCCACTGCATCTCCATGAAAAACTCCAGATTACTAGAGCCACTGTGCTAGGGTCTCCCCATCTGAAAAACAAATGAGAAGAGAAAAAAATATTCCAGAGTTCAGCATGGTGAAAATGGACAGGACTTCATCTGCTTTTGCCTGTTTAGTGTATTTCTTTAGAGCTGTAACCAAATGCTCTACAACAGTATTGTATTATTTTTCCTGCATTAGTGTGCAGACCTTACTGATGAAACAAAAATGATTCAGTTTGCAAGGACAGTGTACAGATATTAGGTGTTGTATTCTGTTCACTGAAAAAAAACAGGGCTCCACCAAAAAGTATTAAAGGACCATGGGTAGTAATACCCATGACATCTGTCTCTTCCATGGGGTCAGTGTCAGAAAAAACCACCATGGGCTCATTCTCAGAGGAAAGAAGAGGTGACATACCCAAGGGAAGTGGCTTCTTCCTTCTGGACTACCCTCATGTGGGCTGTGTCAGGTGGTGAGTGAAGTGTATCAAGTGCTTTCCAGGAGTGCCTGCCTTGTGGTTTCCTGTGAAGGGATGGGTTGCTGGGGCCCACCTGTGGCTAGAGGGGCTTGTGGGGATTAACATCTCCCAGCCCTGCCTGCCTGGCAATTTCTCTGCCTCTCTGCAGTCTTACACCAAATGTACTGTGTAAGGCAGTCTCTCTGAGGCAGGTGGTGGGAAGAGGAATGAGGTTGTTGTGTATGAGTGAGCAGAGGACTCTGCTGACTTGTTACAGGAATGGATTGACCACAAGCTCTCCTGGAATCCAGAGGAATATGGTGGGATCACTGCCATCCGTGTCCCCTCTGAGTCCTTGTGGCTTCCCGACATTGTTTTGTTTGAAAAGTGAGTAGCATGGCTCCTTTGTCCAGACTTAGGCCAGATCTTGGGCCAGGCATGTCAGTGAAGTTTGTGTGTCCTGTTAGAATGCTGCTTCTTTGGGCAGTATGAATGTTGGCTTCCCTTGTGCTCCAGGTGATGGGTAGAAAGCAGAGCTGTGATGGGGTAGGACTGGGGCATAGTCCTGAACTTGGTACTGTTTCTTCCTATCCAATTCCCAGTGCTGATGGACGTTTTGAAGGATCCTTGATGACCAAAGCCATAGTGAAGTACAATGGAATGGTGACCTGGACACCACCAGCCAGTTACAAGAGCTCCTGCACAATGGATGTCACCTTCTTTCCCTTCGACAGGCAGAACTGCTCCATGAAGTTTGGGTCATGGACATATGATGGCAGTATGGTTGACCTGATTTTAGTGGATGAAAATGTAGACAGGAAAGACTTCTTTGATAATGGGGAGTGGGAAATCTTAAATGCCAAAGGCATGAAAGGCAACAGGAAGGATGGTCTATACGCTTACCCATTTGTCACTTACTCCTTTGTGTTGAGACGTCTTCCACTGTTTTACACTCTTTTCTTAATAATTCCTTGCCTGGGATTGTCCTTTCTAACTGTCCTAGTGTTTTATTTGCCTTCAGATGAAGGAGAAAAGCTTTCATTGTCTACATCAGTTCTAGTTTCCCTCACTGTCTTCCTTTTAGTGATTGAGGAAATAATCCCTTCTTCTTCCAAAGTCATCCCTCTGATTGGTGAATATCTGCTGTTCATCATGATTTTTGTGACCCTCTCTATCATTGTGACTGTGTTTGTTATCAATGTCCACCACCGCTCCTCGGCAACTTACCATCCCATGGCTCCCTGGGTTAAAAGACTCTTCCTCCAAAAGTTGCCTCAACTGCTTTGCATGAAGGGCCATGTAGATCGTTATTCCTTCTCAGAGACTGAAGAAAAGGAAATGACCTTGAAATCAAAGCTCCCAGGGAAGCAGAAATACAAGCAAGCAAAAGATGGAGAGAAAATTGTTATTGCCTTTTTGGAAAAGGCAGCTGACTCCATTCAATACATTTCCAAGCATGTTAAAAAGGAGCATTTCATCAGACAGGTATGTGAAGGGAGGGCAAGGAAGTATCACAGTTTCCTTGACAGCAGTGGCCTCCAAGCTTACCTTCTCTGCATGCCTTTTCTTTTGTGTCTTCCTCCTACTCTTATCTGAGGCATATCATGGGAGCTTCCCGTGCTTGAAAAATATGGGTTTTGGGAAAGCACATTGCTTCATGGAGAACTGCATTTTGCTGTGAGGGACCTTGCTCACCACAGCAGCCTCTCCTGAAACAATTCCCATTTTGGTACTATTTGAATAATTTTGTCCTTCTTAACATGGGGATAGACATAAATCTGGAAAAGCTCTGAACTGTCACATGCTCTGCAAGTGTATCTTTCACAACACTCTACAGCCATTACTAGATTTCAGTCTCCCAGTGATTATACACGGTGTAGGTGCCCTGTTTTGAGTGGAGGTCTCCCAGATTTTCACTAACATCAGTTCAGATTAGTTCCTAACTACCATCTTCCCCTCCTCCCAGCAATCCACCTATCTATTAAAATGGCAAATTACTGTGTGTCTAAACAATGCAACTCATGTGAGGGTAGGACAGCAGAGCAATGTACCTAGCAGCTATGGAAAGAGAAAAACTTCTGTTAGCACCCTACCAGCAAAGCCAGGGCCTTGTTTAAACTGTACTGACAGAACTTCATCAGAAAGATAAACAGTTAATCAAAGATGCAGTATGTGAGCATATACAATCCCTGACTGAAGCCTTCTGTTTGAAGCTGAAATAATTTTGAATAAAAATCTCCCTTGAACTGCTTTTATAAATAGCCCTTTTGTGTGTGCAGGGCTGTGTCCGTACTCATAATGCAAAATTCTTCTCCTAAATGCATACAGTCTGAGCCAACAGAGCACTTAAGCAAGCACAAGCCATAGGACCACTTGTACTGGAGGTGATGTTTGTGTCAAAGTGCTGTGCTGGAGCCAAGTCCTGGCACTTAATGGAAATGCAGTTCTGTGAAAAGAAACCCAGTTCATTACAAAGCCATCTTCAAGCTTGAGTCTGTAAAATTTCACATATACACTTATGCTAAAAGCTTTTGCACAGACTAAAAGAAGCCTTTTTATCATGTGTGTAAAACTCTGGAATTGTTTTGTGGTTTTGAGTGTCTTGCAGCTACGGGTGCTGAAAAGGTGATCCATGTCAGTTTTAGGATAAAGCACACTACAAACCTCTGATTTTAAAAATAGATTTTTGAAACTTAAATATATGTTGCAGTACCAATAAAGTTCTGGACTCACTAGTTCTTGTTTGTTCTCTCTCTCTCCTTCCCAGGTTGTCCAAGACTGGAAATTTGTAGCTCAAGTCCTGGATCGGATCTTCCTGTGGTTATTTCTGGTGGTGTCCGTTACAGGTTCAGTTCTCATCTTTACCCCTGCATTGAAGATGTGGCTGAACAGCACTTTGTAGAAAATGTTCCCACAGTAGCATACAACAAGTACAATGCCAAGGGATGGTGGTGTGTTGGAGCTTGGTCTCTGGTGCACAAGAAGAGAAGCAACAGCAGGAATGAGGGAAGGTGATGGTAACAGCAGGTGTGGACTAGTGCTTTATATCTTCATACAACTCTCCCAGTTACAGATTTGTCTGAGATCAGAGAGGGGATTGGCGCACAGCTGAGTCCTAAAGTGAATTGGGTTTGCATGACTGGGTTGTAAGTATTTTACTAGTAGCTTGGCTATATTACAAAAAAGCCAAGATTATTAGTTAAAAATAGGAAATAGTACTTCTGGTACAATGATTATACTTAAAAGGCAGGTCTGGCAGTTAAAGTGCTACTTTTGAAAAGAAGTTACAGTATGAATACAAACTGGTACTCAATTTATTTCCAAGTAAAAACCACGAAATCTCTAGAGATTGCTTTGTGCTTGTGTTAGAACTGACAATCACACATCATGTGCATCAGAAATATCTTTCAGTCGGGATGTTTGAAACCTTGGCTGTGTGGCTTCACCTTGCTGTAGGATCACCTCAACAGTGGCAGGACTTTGTCCACCTGCTACCAGCCTTTATGTCATGCACACTTCTTTTCTCTTGGCTATCAGGAAGCTACAAAGTATTACCCAGTTATACTGTATTATTTGCAATTTTGCCTGCTGCTCTATAATGTACCAAAAGGCTGAAGAAGTGAGGACTTTCCCCATGCTCCACATTTAGAAACTATGATTCCTGCACTTGCATGTTCACAAAACAAGTGGTAGTGGAAGATCACCTGAATCATATAGTATGTAGAAAGGTGGCTATGCTACTCCATATGGCAAATATTTTCTTTGTAAATAATTCAGTTGGAGGGGATCTGCAGGCACAATTTTTGGCAAATGAAACTTGTGGTTGGTGCAGAAGTGGAGTTTCTCCTGAAAGCTGTGGGATGGGCTAGCTACTAGGAAGATAAATAAAGTTGGGTGTTGGCTTATTCACAATTCTCAGGCAATTCAGAATTTCATTCCCTTGATTCATTAAATAGGATCCTTCTCCGTGATTAGAAACAGCTCTTTAAAAGTTTAAGTGTGACCTGACAGAAAACATACAGGTAAAGCTCCCACCACTTTTGCTGGGGAAATGTTTTGCCAACATGACTTAGAAAATCCCATTCAGAACTTGCAAATGATTTCAAGGTTAGAAAGGGATTTGAAGATCCAGTTTCTGACAATCTAAACCCGAATCTGGTGTTAAAGCTTTAGCTAACCTTGAAACTTTCTCCCTAAGGATGGATATTACAAAGCATTAAAATTACATGGAGGTATTCTTGTGTTTGGATTATGTGTATGCACCAGACTTCTGTGAGTTAATATCATCCCATCTTGTTGTGTCACTGCAGAAAGCTCTGTTCACTTGTGCAGTAACTATTAATAAAGATGTATTTGGTAAATGATTCCTGGGGTGAAAGTGCTCATATGTTGGGTGCTGTTGTTTTGTTGTCAATAAAGTCTAGACTTTGTGCAGCCCATTTTAAAAACCTTGTCTCAAAACTATTCAAACAAAGGGGTTGTCATGTTCTGACAAAGTCCTCCTAACTTTTTAGCTCTGTGACTTTGAGGAGGAAGCATTCAGGTCTTATTATTATATTGCAGGAACCTTAAACATCCATGTACTTTCACAAAACTGACAAGAGTACACAAGGCTCCCAATCTTGAATGTGCCAAACACAGCTGAAAATGGCAAAAGAAGGATCCATATATTACTGGGTGAGGGGAAGGAAGGGGAAATAGTACACTCAGAGAGAGACAGAACATGACTTTGTAGTTCTTCCTTTCTTAGGACGCCAGGCTTATGTGGTAAACAGTCCAAACCCTGTGTTGGAGGCCAAGAGTTAAGACAGAGAAATGGGCAGTTCTGTAAATGACAAAGACAAGGAGTTGGTTCTGGGGCATGGAGCCCTCCTTACTGGAGTTGAGGAGCTGTACAATTGTGAATGCTTTGAGAAAAAACCAGGGATTTTTCTAAAGTCAGCTTAGTGGCTGTGAGGTAGTAGCTGGCATACCTAAGACACCAATGCAGTACACTTTCAGACACAGTATTTTCATTGTCTGCATGGTCATAGGCTGCAGCAGTGAATGCTGGCAGTCAGATGTCTTCCCTGCAGAAATTAAGACTTCAGGCTCAGCGTGCAGCATCCCTCCTCTTCAAATTTTGTTTCTTGCCCCTCCTCTCCTTTCTGATTAAAGACCCAGCATAGCAAATGTCATTTAGTAGCATCTCTAAACAGATTCTACGGTAGGGAGTTGGGTTTTTTAAATACTAACTCTTCAAGAAATTATATCCCAGGAGTGATATTTAATGGACAGGCTGACAAAACAAACCATGCTTGTTCGTACAGCTGTCATGTGCTATATAATGACAGGGGGGGATTACAGGAAATATGTTTTCCTTCTGGAAAAATCAATACTTTATATATTTCAGCTGCTGGATTACGACAGTAATATTCTTTTATTCTACCTTTTTGTCTGACATATACACATACGCATTTATTCAGTCTTATTCTCTTTATTATGGAATATCAAAACAGAGTAAAAGGCCAGTAAAGGACTTTGGAGACAGGAAGTCATACTTTTCAAGGACTGGTGATGTTCAAATCAGAGGATGATACATGGAAGACACTGAAAACACTGCACTGATACTGTACAGTTAAATATAGAGTCTCCTGTAAGAGAGATCTTTTTACCATTGAAGCCATTGGCTTTAATCAGAATAGTGCCTTTTAGAGAAGAATCCTTCAGCATAAAACCAACAAGAACCTAAAAAGACAAGGGACCTGAGGGTAAACTGTCCACACAGTATGGAAGGAACTTCAGGTGTACATCTACAGAATGTTTCAGGGTTAAGCACATGGTGTTTGGCTGCCAGATGGGTTTAAACCATTACACTTGGTTACATAGCAGCAACTTCAGCCCCCAAAGAAGTGTCTCTACAGTTACAGGTTTGCACACATGGCTCCCACCCATGAGTAGCCAGAAAAGGGAAAATTATTGCAGAGCTGTTTGGACCAAGGTGCCCAGCTTTGCATAAAATTAATGGCAGCCAGCCTTCTTCTGCTGGGATTTGTGTAATCCAAGTTGATCTTGCATTTTAAAAACACAGGAGAACTCAGATCAATCAAATACGCTCAAGCCAATTCTGTCTGTGATGAGTAGCTACTCAGGGACAAACCCTGCCCCGTTGGGTTTATATCTGCAATTGAGCAAACAATACTTTTCAGAGCAGAAACTGTGGACTGGGACCATTTCTGATGACAGAAATGTGTCTTAGAAATAGTACTGGAGCTCACCAAGGTCATGGCATTCAGTATCAGGAAGTAAAGGGGATATCAGTCACATGCAAAGTTAAGTGGCAGAAGAACTAGTTTTTAGAGGTCCTAGAAGCATACAGATTTCAAATATAGATGCCTTACATGGTAACCACAGATCAGGTCTTTTCTGGTTTTCCATAGTGCATGTAGGTTACTCTTCTCTGGTGACTCAGGGGTGCTTCAAATATTGTCATCAAGGCTACATGAAGTGCAAAATACTAAGTCAGTTTGTGTTCAACTATGATTAAGTGCTTGAGACCTGTCTGACTTCAAACATAAATGTAAATGTGCTTTGTTGATCTGGGACCCTTGTTTGTGTACATATTTTGCAGAAGATGATAGACCCCTTGTTTTAGATTGTACTGAAAATGTTACAGGGTCAAGGGATTGTTTATTTGTACTTTTATTTTGACTGTTGGCTGCCCTGACACAAGAACACAATAAAGAGCGTTGGTCCAGTCAGCAGGACTGTGGTACCTCATCTATGTGCCACACCAAAGACCAGCTTTTGTACAGGAAGAGAAATAGAGAGGAAATGTAAATTAACTCAAAACTAAGGAAGAGATATGATCAGGAGAGTAAATTGAAACCATGTAGAGTTCTCTTTGGGCAAAGTACTCAGGAGTGCTTGAACTGTCTTAAATAGCCCCCTGTATTGAAACCAAGGGAAAAGCTCAATTGCTTCAGTCTTCTCCTATGATCTTGAGTGTGATTGTTATTGCTGAGCTCACTGAGGGAAAGACAGCCAGGCACTCTAAAAATCCCAGGCATTCTGCCATAGAAAGTCATCTCCCATTTTCAGTCCTCATTCTGAGTTGTTTGCTGTGCCAGAGCACATTTCCCTCTCCTTCTCCTTTCCTCTGCATCTGGATGCTCAGAAGGTGATGAGCAGAAGGGTTATGTAAGAGGAGAGCAATACAGGGGACAGTTCCAAACTGAAAATGAAACAGGAATAGAAGTGGATAAAAAGAGAGGAGCAAGTTATGTGTCTGCTATTAGTGGCTGCATGAAAAGCCCTGCAGTCCCAAACACACAAAGGATTATAAATACCCAGAGAAATACTCTGTCTATCACCATAGCTACGTATTTCCAATCATCTTCCACCTGCAAAAGACAAAAAAAAAAAAAAAAAAAAAAAAAAGATAAACTACATGTTTAGATGCACTGTATGTTTACCTGTAATCTAACATGCAATTGTGAGTTGACATTATGCAGTAGAAATGTCCTTTGTGCCTTTGAACGTGACGAAGAACATTCATGCAGTCAAGAACATTGCTTGTTGTGCTTATAGTTGCTGCAGTTAAAGAGTCTTTAAAGTGGGCTGATTTTCTAATGGTATTTACCAATTTTGGATGAGAACATTCAACACTGCCCTAGTCTGCTGAATTTTTCTAAATACTCAGGTCTGTGGCAAGCTATGGCTCTGATGATGACATTTTGCTAACAAATAGGACCTGATCATGTGGTGGGTGCAGTGAGGTGGTTTAACAGAATCACCATAGTTGTGCATCACTAGACTCTGTAAAAGGATTTACTCTGACAGCCCACACAAGAGACAGTTTGCTCTTCTGTCCTCATTTGTCACACTGTCATTCTAATGAAGCCCCACTGATTTCAGCAAACTGTGTAGCTGGACACATGGACTATAAGCAAAGCAAGGGCTGACTTACTGAGCAAACCATAGTGTCATGTGCTAAGCAGGCCAGAATGGATTTTGTATGTCTGAGATATATACCCTAGAACCATATTCAGTGAAGAATACTATCCTTTAAACTGTACCTACACACAAGGACTACTGCATCATATGAAACTAGTGACTGGCTAAGAGCACTCTACTAAGGGATCTTCCACTTGTTTTCCCAATTTCTTGGACGTTTTCCTCCAAGAGGCTGCTGCTGTGCTTCTTGAGAAAGAAAATGGTGGCAAGAACCCCAGCTGCTGTAAGTGTTGCCACAGATTTTAAATGGCTTTTTGCTTATACAGGATCAGTACATAGTATCACCCATATGGCTTTGTATGTCTTGCTGAAGCAGAAGAAAACTGGTTTCATCATTTTCTTAATGTTTGCCTGAGAACAAACTCCCTTTCTTTTTTTCCCCCAAAGAAAGGATTTTTTGTTCTCAATAGAAAAAAACCCTGCTTTCCAACACTAGTATATTTTGAAAGGTAGGATACAGAATTGCTGCTGCACACACCAGACTAACACAATCTCCAGAGGCAGGAGAATTTTGCAAAATGCAAATCAGCAAACCTGAAAACTGAAGACATATCATGAGCTGTATAATTAAGGCAGCATGTTTTTCAGGCTGCTTCACGCTAAACCTTTTTTGGAGTGCATTGGAGAAATCAGCTGACCATGGCTCATCTATGTGTTTTATGGAGCTGGTATGACAGTAAAAGCAGAGTTAAAATGTTGAGGTCAGGAAAAACATTAAGGGCATAGGTACTAAGCTAGGCTCAGCTCAATCCCCATCCTCCTCTGTACTGATAGATTCCTGTCTCTTGCTTTGGGCTGGTATGTATTATCTGCTCATCCTATGAATTCATTCATCAGGCCTTAACTGTAACCCTTTATTCAGAAAGTTACAGGCTTTGTTTTCAAATAAAACTTCTTCTGCAGGACATAAAAAAGGGAAAAAATAAATAATTTGTGGGTGGCACAGAAGTTGCATGAACTTGTGCTGATTTCAACATAATATTCTGACAGAAAGAATACCTTTCAACATTTCCCTCACAAAGTGTTTGGGTTTTTTATTGTTTTGTTTTGTTTTGTTTTAATACAAATAGGGCAGTATTTAATTTTTAAATTGAGATAGCCATCACAGAGCATCTAAAAAGCTTGAAAACTGAAAGAAAACATTTAAAGATAGATCATAGATAAATGTTTCATTGTGCTCTAACCACTATTTAAAAACATTTTGAACCATCAGGGAATTGCTACTCCTTGTGAGGCCTTGGTGTGGGGGATGAGAACAGATGAGATGAGATTACTTACCTTCTTCCATCCCCAATGGATGATTTATCTCCTCTCCTCCCTTTCTGTAGGGAACTTTGACCCATTCACAGGTCTCAGAATTTTCTTCTCTAGACCTAACAACTCCAGTTCCTCTGGACTGACCTCCTAGATAACGTTTTTATTTGCTGGAGTGTTGCCCCATACCCAGTGATGTGGTTACCTCCCTTACCTCTTTGGTTTCATTTTGAGACCTCATGTTCTCTGCAATGAACTGAACATTACTAATGACATCTTTCACTTCTGGGGTGTACTCCATGTGCTCTGACATCCATTTCAGTGACTGATGGCTCAGTTGTCTTCTTTTGGTGGTAGTGAGTTCAGTTGCCTTATTGCAGTGACTGCATTGCTGTTCCTTGTGTAATTTGGTATCTTTGTGTTTGCCGTGCTTTGACTTGCCTGATTTATTGGCTGATCCTTTCTTGTTTTTTCTGGAGATTTTTTTTTTCTGCTGTTCCAGTGGCCTCTGCATCAACAGAACTTTGGGGAGCAGCCTCAGAAAGACAGTTTTTACCCAGTTGGGCATTGTATGTGTGGTTGGAGTCCTGTAATGTATATTCAGGACAAACACAGTGATGACAATTGACAGAGTCACAAATATCATAGTGAAGAGTAAATATTCGCCTACAAGGGGTATTACTAAAGAGGTGGATGGGATTGTTTCTGTGATCACCAATAAAAATACAGTCAAAGAAAGTAGAACGGAGATGCAAAGAGTCACTTTCTCACCACAGTCAGATGGCAGGTAAAAAACTAACACGGTCAGGAATGAGATGAAGAGACAGGGAATGATCAGATTTATGGTGTAAAACATTGGCAGCCTTCGAATATAAAAGGAATATGTTATGTCTGTGTAGATCTCTTCACAGCAGTTATATTTGATGTCATGTTTGTAGCCAGAAGCATCGACTATCTCCCATTCACTATTTTCCCAAAAGTCATTCATATCTACTTTGGAACCAATGATCAGAAGATCAATTTTTGCTTTGTCATAGGTCCATGAGCCAAATTTCAGTGAACAGTTCTGATGATCAAATGGGAAAAAAGTAATATCCATTGGGCAGGAGCTTTTAAAAATAGCTGGTGGGGTCCAGGTAATCATTCCATCATAGCGTAGAAGGGCTTTGGTCTTTCCTTCAACTTGAAAATCTCCTACAGCACTAGAAAGACAAATGAGGCAAAGAAAAGAAAATTAATATGAAAATAAAATATTTTTCATGAACACTGCAAGAGGACACTTTTGAGGGAAATGGTACAATGGAAAAGTGTTCATCGTACTTATTATACAAGACAATATCTGGTTTCCAAATTTTATCTGCTGGTACCCGAACAAATTTGATGCCATCATATTCTCTGGGATCCCATTGCAATTTGTAGTCATTCCAAATCTGAAAGAAGAATGGACAAGGATTTTAAAACCTTGTATTATCAGCAAATATCTGCTTCAATGATGGGCTATGATAAAGTCTGAAAGTGCAGTACTTTCAGTGTTGAAGGGGACAATTGTCCGAGAGATAACAAGGCGAAGAAAGTGGAGAAACACTAGACATATATGAATATTGCTCACATTGATTTGTTACTGCCACCCCTCTGAGGGGATGAGATGCCAGTTGTTATCCATTGCTGACATGCTGAGATGTCTCACATGTCTTGCTACAGCAGTACCGACACTTATACCTGTGCTTACCTTCAGAGAGGAAGTACATGCCCTGCTGCTGCTGTCACAAGAGTGCACCCTGCAGCTTAAAGGAGGCCATCATTCTAATGAGAAAGGAGGCACAAATGCACACTAACAGGCAGTTGTTGCCAGGGTACACTAATATCTCCACAGAGGTAGTGAACTACCAAAGTCAGAGGAGCAAGGGATGCCCAACAGCTCTCTTACATTGCTATCTAGTGGCCTATAATGGGGCCATGCTCCATTCTCTTGCAGTCTACCCAATCTTGGTTATAAGTACAGTATCTTTTAAAGAAAGCTTTCTGTGGACCACAATCAGTGCCTGAAGGAAACTGGTGTCGGTGAAAGTTGGCTTGTTTTTATCAGCAGTTTAGGTCCTTTAAGGATCTCTGTCTATAAATAAATGCTAAAACTATCAGGAAAAATGGCCTTTTCCTAATAAATGTTTTGGTTGGAATCTTCAATATGGAGATGACCTAGGATCGCAGAGCTGCACATTTAATCACTCTTTAGTGGGTACATCTATCTAGATTTACCAGATATTCTAATTATCATGAAATTGGAGGAGAATATACCACACAGGAAAGATGGGAGATGTAACTTGTTGGAAATAAGAATAAAGAAATTACTTTTTCAAATGTGGCTTTGGTTAATAGATCTTGTCCTTATTCATACCATTAAAATCCTTGTTACAAAACAAGCACTTACTCTACAGATGCAGTTTACAAGGTAATACAAAATGAGAACTGTAATGCATGAGAAATGTAATGCACTTACATGTCTTAGCCACAAATTTGTTTCCATAATCTGATTGACTTCATCCTAGAAAGAAGCACAGGCATGAACAGCTTCACTCCATAAATCAGTTACTGTATCCTGAGATGGTCACAGACTTCCTCTGATAAAAACGAAAATTAGAAGTGCACATTAACTGATACCAGATTTTTTTCCTAGCTACTTTCAGGGGCTTACATATTGTGCACAGTCATATGCGGCTCTATCAAAAAATGTTTAAAGCTCTACTGAAAAATTATGCCCCACAAATATCAGACATACAAAGAGCTACAGTGCTTTGCCAGGGGTCTGAGTACCAGGAGAACACAAAATTTACAACTGGTCTGACCAGTACCCAAATAATAAGTTACTGCCAGTGGCTATGTGTTTTGCTGGATTCAGTTTAAAAAGCTCTCTTTACACAGTACAGCACTGATCAAGATTCAAAGAAAAAGGCACCTGTACCACAGCATTCTTGCATTTCTACACACACCCTTACCAGCATATGCACTTAACCAGCACTTAACATTACAGTGACCAATAGGTCACTGTTGTACTGAGACCTTCTTTTAAGAATCAATTATTGCTATTGCCAATCAGTGATGAATCAGGAAGGTGCTGCCAGAGACACAAAAATAAAAGATTGGATCCTGTTCTACAGAGTCTTCAGCATAAAAGTATTGAGAAATACTCATATTACATGTATTTATAAATGCAGGCTGACATTCACAATTAAAATATCTGGGAGAATATTGCTTTAGGTAGTTCTTAGTTTTTAAGCATGTAGACTCAAAAAAATTGATATTTACATCAGAAGTAGAAAATATAGATGAATTTTCAACATTGTGTACTCAAGATAAAGCACAAAGATTATTTTGAAAGGCCTGTAAGGTTTCTGTCTGTGGGTTAAAACTATTTAAGTCCTTGTAAAAATTACACTTCTTTCTCAAGAAAAGCCAGCCGATTTACTTTTCATGTTCCTTTTTCTCGTCAAAGACAGCACTGGGAGCCAGGGTCTGCAATGTGAGAAAGAACTGCTGAAGCCTGCCAAACTACCTGTAACGTGGAAAAAAAAATACTTTGACAAAGGAACACCAAAAGGTGACAGCTGCCTTCACCATGAGGTCTTACAATGCTTTAATTTATACTTTTACATCATTTCACTCCCTGGCTGCTGCTCAATGTTGTTCCTCACTGTTTACCTATCAGTCCTTTATGAACTGAACTAGGTTCCTCAGAATGTAAACAAAGCCTCTGTTCTGTGGATTATTAACTTCACAGAGCAGACTTCAAGGGTTAAGGGTAGGTTTTGCTTCTTCCACAGTCCTTCTGGTCTGTCACCTCAGACACACCCTTTGTATACAGTGCACTGTTGGAAAACACAACATTCATTCTCAGCTCCATGTATTAAAACACCACTCTGCAGCCTGCATGTCTCTTTTGTTGTTTTCAAACAAACAGACTGAAAAGTTATTAAAAAAAAGAGAAGATTTTATCTCTCAGGACCACTGGGAAATGACAACGGCCCCATGGAAGAACTAGGACACAATGTGGACACAACCAGGTGTCTCTGGAGTGGGCAAGCCCTGTGGACAGTTGACTTGAAAATCTGGTACTGCTGCTCTGGGTACTAGAGGCTGCTGCCCAGAGTGGAGGGATTTTACACTTCAGAGGAATCAAATAAATCTGTGTAGTTTAGACTGTTCATTTGAGCAGAGGGAGAGATTCCTCTGACAAAAAAAAAAGCCATCAAAGGTCTCGGCATGTACATAACAATGTCATCTATGAGAGCTGGAAGTACAACCATCACAATTACATCTGCAGCTTTAGCAATTTGCAACCATCCCCATATCTCAGCAGCATTCTGTAAGGAATCTTACCACATTTGTAAGCTGTGTAATGGCCACTTCAAAATACACTGTGACAGGATCAGACACATTTTCCACTGGTCTGATGAACTGGTTGTACTGGGAGAAGAGCCTGTGAAATAACCGTTCCTCTGATTCACAGGCTGTGGTATCTGTGTTGGTAAAGATAAAGAATGGCTATGTCTGAGGTAAGGAAGAGAGAAAAAAGGAGCTGGATAACATACTAATCCATCCTATATTTCTGGATAGAAAGCTCTGGAGAGTACAGGGCTGCCAGTATGCTGTCAGTTGAAAGTGTTCTCCTTCACGATACTGCCCACTGCTGTCTCATCAAAATGTAAGGTATTGGCCTGAATGGAAATGTCTCCTAAGCTGGATCAAGTCTATGGGTCTACATTTGGCCCACTCTGATATCAGACCAAAGCAGAATAAGGTGGTGTGAAGTAGATAAGTAGAAATGTGGTGGATTTCATCTATAGTAGTTTTTATGGTAAAACTGAGAGTTTATGAAAAGCATAGCTGCTTACTGGGAAATCAGAAGCCTGAGGCTGTAACTACTGTATCAAAATCTATGTCAGGGACTCTGATTAGGTGATTATAATGATATCTCCTAGTCTTAAAAACTGTGACTATATTTTCATAGGATCATAGAATCACAGAATGTTAGGGGTTGGAAGGGACTTCTGGAGATCATCGAGTCCTACCTCCCTGCCAGCCTGGGAACACCCAGGGCAGGCCACACAGGAACAGATCCAGGTGATCTTGAAAGTCTCTAGAGAGGAGATACTACAAACTCCCTGGGCAGCCTGTTCCAGGGCCCTGTCACTCTCACAGTAAAGAAGTTTTTCCTCATGTTGAGGAGGAGCTTCCCGTGTTTCACCTTGCTACCATTACCTCTCATCCTATCACTGTGCACCACTGAAGAGACTGACCCCTTCTACTTGACACCCACCCTTCAGGTATTTGTGAACATTAATAAGATCTTATCTCAGTCTTTTTTTTTTTTTATCCAGGTTAAAAAGCCCCAGGGCTCTCAGCCTTTCCCCCTAAAAGAGATGTTCCAGTCTCTTCATCATCTTTGTAGCTCTCCATTGGACTCTCTCTAGGATTTTCCTGTCCCTTTTGAACTCGGGAGCCCAGAACTGAACACAGTACCCAAATGGGGTCTCACCAATGCAGAGTAGAGGGGGAGGAGTACCTGCCTCGACCTGCTGGCCACATTCTTCTTTATGCAACCCAGGACACCATTGGCCTTCCTGTCCACAAGGACACATTGCTGTTCCATGGATAACTTATCATCCACTAGGACAACAAGGTCCCTCTCCATGGAGATGCTTTCCAGTGTACCCCTAACCTGTACTGGTACGTGGTGGTGTTCCTCCCCAAGTGTAGGACTCTACACTTATCCTTGTTTAATTTCATTAGGTTTGCCTTTTTTTATCCTCATGTTAGCTGTTTGAGTTCTTTGGCACCAATTTTGTTCTGAAGGAAGTTAATATCTTTGCTATTTTATAAGGAAAAAGTAGAAATCTTAAAATTTCTTGTAGAGTAGCATGCAACTTTGCAATACAGAGCTGTTCTTTGGGAACAAGCAAGTCATAGCTGTAAATCCCCAGTCAATGCAGGACCAACCGGATGACTTAGAGGGATTAAGGAATATGACAGGGACTGAGATGCTTCACTGGAAGTCAATAAGAATGTTCTCAATCTGTTACGTACAGCCCAAACCTGAAATAGTTATTTTCAGAGTGCTACAGGGGCTACAGACTTTTAGTTAAAAAGGAAAAATCAAATCATGTGGACTCTGGCAACATATGCTCAGAAAACTACTTTTCCTGAATAAGTTTGCTATTTCAATGCACTACTAAAATTAAGCACTTAAATTAAAAAAACTTAATAATGCAAATATTTAGAACTTGCTCCTGATATTGAGCACAGCTCTGTTATCAAAGTTCTGTGATGAAGCCAAAAATACAACTGATAAAAGTGAGGAAACAGTTTCTCAGACACATGGTTGTAAGTTTTTGCATTAGTCCCAGACTACTCTAGAACATGTTAAGAAAGCAATCATAATAAACCTTTATGAATGCAAATATTAAACATAGAAGGGATTTCTGTCAGGCAGTGTGGTGTCTGGCACATCATAGGGCATAGATTTTCAATTTATATTTCCTTCAGTGAACACAAGGACCTGGGATTGCACAGATGTCCTACAGGGAGATGCTTAGTCTCAGCACACCGCACTGTTTTCATGATTAGGCCACCCTTCTTGTTACTGTGGGTTGGTTTTTTTGGTTGTTTTGTGTTTTGTTGTTGTTGTTGTTTTGGTTTGTTTGTTTGTTTGGGTTGTTTTGTTTTTTTTTTTAAGAGGCATTTCTGTCTCTACGGTGATACAAAACATGCTCAGATTCAGAGGAGTGTGGCAATCAAAAGGTTAAATGTTGGTTACTGGTGACTTACATGTATGGAAAGAAAATTCTAGTAAAACTTCCATGACTTGATGTTTTGTTTCATCCTTTTAGCATCATGCAGAGAAGATATATGAATGTCTGTAAAGTTTGGGTGTTTCTGTATCATGTATTGTACCATTCAAAAAAAGAAATTGTAGTTTCTGTTTCAGATTTCCTTGTTATTATTCTCACTTTGTGTCTTTACTGTAGGAACATGAGTTCCTTACCAAAGTCTCACAACAAAAAACAGTGAGCCACAAATCATATTTCATATGGAATTTTCCTACTGGGTTAACAACAGACACATGCTTTAAAATAAAGTAACAGAAAGAGACAAGTATTTACGCATTTCATTTTTGTACTTCCCTTACAGATTCTCACCCCATTGGTGCAGCTCTAACACAGTGCCTTATTCCTTGATAACACAAGTACTGTAATTCATACATGTCTTGGTCATCAGCAGAAGTGAGACTTTCAAAAAAGATCTTGTGTCTTAAAAGTAAAAATCCTGCTGAACCTTGGTGAGATTTGCGCACGGAAAGCACTCCAGCATATTTAACCATGGATCACAAACAACTGTGAACAAAAATAAATCAAGTTCTCACTTTTTGAAGGTGTGAGTACCAAACTTGTGCATCTTTAGACTGCATTATTTAAACATTTGCAAAAGTCAATCACCAAATTAAATTACCAGAACCTTATCTAATTTTCATTCTTTGTTAGAAACAGTTCCTTGATTAGTTATCAAATCAAAATGAAGAGTTTTAGGTGTGAAAACTAGTACTGTTTTAGCTCTCTTAAAATGCTCTCAGAATGTTACAGATTTCAGGTTACAAATAGCTGGTAAAAGCTTTACATTTAATTCATTCCAGGAAAATAGAAGCAGAGATAGTAACTAGAAAATATTTTAGAGACTAGTATCAAAGAGAGCCTACCTTTAATCAAGGATGTGAACATGAGTGCCCACACACAAAAATCAGGGTAACACCAACATAGCCATCTCTCAGGATGCATTGTCAGCAGCAGAACTGATCTTCCTTTTGAGCAGAGAGGTTTAGGGAAAGAAACAGAAGGCAAGAAGGCATACAAGCCCCTGGACGGGAAGCAGGTGTCACAAAGATGGATTTCAGTTTTGCATTTGAAGCAAAGTCTGCAGTCTGCTGAGCAGAACAAAATCTTGCAGAGTTGCTTCCACTATCAGCAGGCGAGGAGATCTTATGCTGTGCAGAGACGGGAGTCGGGCTGCATCCTATCAGGTGACTTTTCTCATTTCCAGTCACCCGCACCCTTGCCTCTAGGGGAGGCAGGAGTGCAGGAGAGAGAGGGAAGGCAAGACAGAGGGCAGCCAGCATGGAGAAGGGTGGGAGGAGTTCACTCAGCCTTCCACCCATAGGTTAAAGAGCACTCTTCCAAAAGCAGATGCTTTAACTATTGCTCAGTGCTTACCTAAGTCCATTAGAATATGCAGAGATGCAACAATGTCAGTATTTTGACTCAATAAATTTAGAGCAAGTAGATTTTTATTGCCTTTTTAATAGGAATAACTAAGCATGCTAAATTAGTTCCTGACAGACAAGACAGCTCACAACATGAATTTTTCTGTGATTTTTTTGTGTGTGTGCAGTGGTTAATGTGCCAGTGTCCTTCTAGAGTGGAAACAAAGCAGTAGAATAAAGGGAAAAGCATCAGGTGCTGTTACAGAAGTACCTGACAGGTGAAGTTCACTGGGACAGAGTGTTATTCTTAATCACAGAAGTTAAAATACAGAGATCATGATCTGGTAGAGATTAATGCATGTTCACTCCTCAAGTGATCACTATGCATGTCCTTGCAGTAGGAATGACTTGAAAAGAATTGGTAGGCAAAGGGTCTGAGGTCTCTGTTAAACTGCAGAAGGGTGGAAGGCACCAGAGGTTATCTGGTGCTATCCAGCCTGCCAGAAAGCAGTTTGGACAGGGAATCTCCTTTGTGTGGTCTCAATCCAGCATGAACAAGTCTGAGTGACTGGATGAATGACTTGATCAAACCCAGAAATACTCCTTGCTGATTTCCAGGCAGTTACATTGTTGTGTAAGTGTAAAGAGAATAGCTATAAACAGAAAAAGGATGCCCTTCAAATTGCAGAAGATAGGGCAACACTGCAGCTCAGAATAAGAAAGCCATCTATCTTGGACACAAGTTTGTCAAAATATGGCTAGAAGTGATGAGGTCTGTCTGAAAGAAATAGACTTAGGAATGAGTTGCCTGAACAGAGGAGATATCTGAAGTAAATAAAGTTGCCCATGGCACATTTTGTGGGATGAAGAGGCAGTCTTGAACAATTTACTAACAGGAGCCCTACTCCAGAGCTCACTGGAGTCAGAGAGCCTTGAGCATAAAGATGAGGGAAAAAAAAAATATTAAAAAAACAAACCACAACAGTGTTGGAGGGTCTAGGAGTCACTCTGCACTCTCAAAAGCAGCAGCAAACTAAACATGGTTGTAAGTGGTGACCACAAGGCATGGCTATGAAGCATCTCCAAGTTGAAGTTAGATATATGTTCTTACAAATAATTTTAAGGTGAAAATGTGGGTTTTGACATAGTGATTTTTCTGGTAATTTTCATTTTGCCAATTTTCCAAAGAAAAAAAGCAGTAAATAAATAAACCCATTTTGCATACTGTCTAGTTTTCCCAAGTTGCAATGTTTGTTAGAATGATGTTAGCAGTCCAGGTCCATAGCCTTGTAGTTCTTTCATCTTATGCAATGAAGCTCATACTTCTTCCTTGAATTTATGATGCTCATGGTGCACTGTGGTTAGTAGAATTATGCAGACATATGGTATCACAGGACACCTGTGGCTGGCTGTAATCATGGCAAATGAACTCTTAAAGTCTAGCATGCAGAAAGATGACATACGGCACAATAGTCAGAAGGAATTTGAAAACAAACTGACCCCAAATTAAAATGGTTTTGTATCTCCAAATTTTCTCTTCTTCAAAAAAACCTGACTTGTCAGGCAGTCAGGTGTGAGAAGTTAGCATACCTGCAAATGCATATCTAAGTTAAATGGAAAGGTCTTCAGAGATGAGGGCAATGACCATGTTTCCCTCCAGAGACAAGGGAGCAATGACAGGCCATCAGGCAAGGTGATCCTTACCAAACACCTGAGGTAAAGAGTAAAAACACTTGAGGTAAAAAGTTATGGGGAGGAAGGAAGTAGGGAAGCAGGATGAGGTGGAAGGCAATACCAATCATTCAGTAATCAGATGGTAAGTGGGACACTGTGACATCTGCCCTGCTGGTAGGACTCTGCTGGAGTGTGTTGTGCCTTTGGGAAAGGCTGAAGAGGAATGCAGTGTTCAAACTGGGCCATGACAAGTGGTTAATGAGGCATACAGATGCAGAGTCCAGAGATACCAGCTGAGGTACTGTCTTAGCAACAAGGAACCAGCTGGAAGCAGAGCAAAAAGCTTGTGAATCACTGGACTTAGGGAAAATACCTAATTGAATCTAATATGGACTGGCCAAGGTATTAACATGCCAAGATCAAAGAGCAACCACGTATTGACAGGTTTTCACTCTTCCTTTGTCCTCCATGTGTGGAAGAGGAGGCTGATTTAGTCCTTTCATAAATGCTTTTACATTCCAAGAACATACTGACTCAGAGAAAGATCTCTGGCCTCCTTCAGGTGAGGAGGCTCAGGCAACAGAGGACAAGCAGCTTTCATGGATTCACAAAATCTACCCACTATAAAGGTTTCCAGCACATGGATGCACCTCACCACTGGAGGTTAACATTGTAAAAGGCTCATGGTGTTGACTGTGAAAAAAACATCAGGACCCATTTGGAGGGTTGCCTCTGTGCTCTGTAACTCTGTCTGAAGACACAGACCCTGGTGCTACTGGCAATCCTAATGACAGACCCTGAGTTTTATAGTCAGGCCTAGATTTGAATGGATGATTTTTCCGTTTAGAGTCAAGTAGTTTACTGATGGATAGTCATATCTGTATTGTTTGTAGGCTTTGGCAATGCAGTACGCTCATTTGCAGTGAGGCTGTGACAAACACGTTTTCCACTCATCCCCTGACCAGATGCTGAAAAGCCACTGTATCCAGTGGGGGAGTTCACTTCCCAGCTCTGTTGACTACTTGCTAACTACCACTCAGCTAGTGAGTTTGCACCTAGAGGCATATTTTCCCCTTTTCATTGCTGGTCTAGAAGCACTGGTGAGCTGTTTCTCACCATTTTCTTGCTCAGGGCTACCTGTACATTTGCTTGTTACAGCTGTGCTGAAATAGCTGTATTTCACAGATGGGAGATTTCTGAAGGTGGGACATGCTTTAATTGAGTACACAAATGAAGGACAAGCTCCAAAGGCTGGTATATGAAGCTGCAGTGCAAGCTCTGAGTGATCACGGAATAGTTTACCTTGCAGAGTTCATTGGGACTAGTGCTTTTTCCATGCCTGTGTTGAATGGACAACTCAGCTACTTGTGAACACTGGTATTTTACCTTAAAATGGTCTGGTCTGACTTATGGCAGTTGGAGAATGTCACCATCCAGGTCTCTCAAGCTAGGCTGCTATTCCTTGTCAGGTATAGCTCCGGTTGGAGGTAGAAATAGAGTATGTTTTTTAACCATGCAAGGCATTGCACATTTTAGGCAGGGAGGCAGAGGCCATCTCTGGGACAACCATCTGAGAGAAGTGTTCTACCTCAGTAAGCACTGAGCTCAAAGTGGAAATCATCAAGAGACATTTTTCACACAAGAAGTTTGGTGAAATGGTCACACCTTCTGGAGGCAAAGCTTCAGAATCTATTAATTGTGGTTTTGGACTTCATCTTTCACTAAAAAGTGTTCATATATTACTAAGGCAGAACAAACCATTGATCCCTATGTTCTCTCTTCTGCCATCATCCAGGAACTGTTTTGTCTGCTCTTTGTTTCTGAAGTGTATTTCCCCAGCCCTACCCCTTGTCCCCCAGTTCAGTAGGCCAATGCTTGTCCAATGGGCTTTAGGTCTCAGTTCCACCTCTCTCCTTTCCCACCTTTAAGTCCTTTTAGTGTTCTTCTCATTCTATCCTTTTGTCACTTCATCATTTCACTGTCCTAATCTCCTGTGTCATGTCTCAGTGATCTAGCCTCTGCCTGCCCCCTTGAACACTTACTTTCTTTTCCTCCCTCTCCCCTTCACCTCACATCTGACCATGTTGAAAATATTCCAGTTACCACAAAGCTTTCCACCCCCAACCTGTTGCTCTCCTCCAAAGCTGTTTCCTCAGTTTTATTTTCTCCTCTCTCTCTCTCTTTTTTTTTTGCCTCCTCTCTTCTCTATCTACCCATCTTTCATCCTCTTTTCTTCTTGTAGACAAAGCACTAGAAGATCATGATGTGATGGGAAAGACAGGGGAGGAAGAGTGGTAAAGTATCTTCCCCTTCTCTTATTCCTTTTTGTTTCTGTTACTTGCTCTTATTCTGCCTCCTTTATGCTTGCTACAACCTCTGTCTTTCTAGTCCTTCTGTTCCTATTCACCCTGATATCCAAGATCGCTTTGTCTCTCTCTCTCTCTGTGCTCTCTCTTCTCTTCTTCCATTCATGTTTTGTCCTCTGAAGACTGCTCCCCGTGCCATAGCATAGTTTTCTAACATTGACATGCACAGCACAAAGTACAAACATGTATTGGCTTCCACAGGTGCTAAAGCAACATTTCCCATGCTTACACTGAGGCATGTGCACAAACACTCACCCTCAGACAACTCTGAATAAATTATGTTGTCCCATGGAGCAGAGCCATGCATTTCCACCTGTGTGAAATCTGGCATATCCTCTTCATAAAAGCTTGACATAGAAATCCAGCTGGTGACACCATCCTGCCAAACTCCAAATTCTTTAGTGACCTGGTATAAATTCTTGCAGCTGCATAGAAGCAATATGAACAATTAAAAATATTTCTGTAAATACATTAGCAGAAAAAGTATGACTATGGGGAGTCTCCATCCTCTGTTTGGTATGGAGGGAAATATAGTGACCAAGGATGAGGAAAGGGCTGAGGTACTGAACACCTTCTTTGCCTCAGCCTTTAATAGTAAGACTAGTTGTCCTCTGACTGGCCAGCCCCTTGAACTGCAGGACAGGGATGAGAAGCAGATTGAAACCTTCATAATCCAAAAATAAATGGTCAATGACCTACTACACCACTTAGACATGCACAAGTCTATAGGGGCTGGAAGGGCTAACCGTGGAGGTTCCAGTTGTCTGGAGGTTAGCAAATGTGACACCCATCTACAAAAAGCACTGTAAAGGGGATATGGGAGACTACAGACCTATCCATCTGACCCTGCTGCCTAGGAAGGTTATGGAGCAGATCATCCTGAGTACCATCATGTGGCACATACAGGACAACCAGGGGATCAGGCCCAGTCAGCATGGGCTTATGAGAGGCAGGTCCTGCTTGATGAACCTAATCTCCTTCAATGACAATGTGACCCACTTAGTAGATGAGGGAAAGGCTATGGATGTTGTCAACCTGGATGTAAGTAAAGCTTTGGACACTTTATCCAACAGGTGGATGAAGTTAAATGGTGGATGTAGTTAAGAGTTCTAGACTGAAGGTCTGAAATTTCCTAGCCTGAAAGGGATGAAAGAAAAGAATAATATTAGAACATGTAGTACAACAGGGAAGTTGCTTGGAAATGGAGAGGAGTATGATGGCCTAGAAAAGAATTACTGGGGCACAATGTAGCTTTGTCTGTGTTTAGGCATCAAACCAGATTTCTTCTTCATTCACATTTCGTTCTTGGAAGAAGGAGATGAGGTTTAGGCAGCTCAAAATGACAATGCAAATGCCTAGTTTTAGCCCTTATGAGTTCATTGAAAAATAGAGGTAAATGAAGCTGCAGGGAAATGAAGCACCATGTGAACAGACCTTTACAGATGAAGCACACCACACCATGCTCTTGCTGATCTTACAGGTCATGAATACACTCATACGCTGGCTGAATAACTTCTCTGAGGCCATATTCTAGTGGGCTGAGATTTCAAACTTAACAAATGTTTTTGCAAATTCATGGATGTGTTCCTAAGAAATAATAAAATCTATGGGGAACTTCATGGCTGGAAACTTTATGGGGAACTTCATAGCTGGAAACTTGGGGAGCGTGGGCGGTGGAGGTGGTGTGCAGAGGGAAGCATCCTTAAACTAAATAGTTCAGAAAAAATATTACTCACTGTAAAAACTGATTATAGTTGCCATGAGGGAAATGGTCTGGTCAGTGAGCTACAATACTAATGAAACCTTCTTTCTTGTGCATGTGTCCTTTGTCTCTAAACTTCCCATACCTCAACAGCTTTAACCAGTCCTCCTGCACCTTTTTAGACCCCTTAGGCATACAAAGCAGCATTTGTAGAACCTTGGCAGGAGCTGTGTGTATGGCGAATACTGGACATGTGCTGACTGGCCATGTGGCTACTTTCAAATTAGACATATAGTCTGTCTGTTGCTCCTTCAGATGGAGCAAAGTGGAAATCTCACTTGGATTCTTCCCTGTGTGCAGTTTTTGATTCACACCAAATTTATAGAAACTTAGTTATCTTCAAAATTCATTATAAATTTGCCTTTAGAAGTCTCAGTGAGCAGACAGAAAAAAAAAAAAAGTTATGATGACATAAATATTGTTCAAGAAGGAAGCTGGACTGAATTAAAAAACAGTTTTTCTATTCCAGGTTTGATAATTAGCAACTCATACAGCCCTCAGACAGAAAATAAGTAAAACACACTAGCTCTCCATTATTTATCCCAAAATCTGGAGTAGGAAAAACACCAAACACTTGGACAACAGAAGAAAGAAATGCAGGATGAATCTTCTCAACACAGGTGTATCTCCTGCTTGGCTACATGGCGATACACACTGTATCTATTCCTGTCTCATTAAATGTCAGATTCCACACAGGACAGAAACCAAAGGAATGCATTATATGTAGACCAGGCAGCTGCATATTCCACTTTTAACAATTTTCTGCCAGAGGACAGAAACTGATGAGAAACTGAAGGAAAAGCTTTTGACAGGTTGGACATTTAAGTAAACCCTTGTTCCTTGCTAATGTTGGAGGAAAGCCATAACAATGCACTGGTACTCTGAAAGTCTAGCTCCTAGCTGGCACCCGAGCCAGTACAAAAAAAAAAACCTAAACAACATTTAAGAGAACATGGACTTGCAAGAGATGAAAAATGCATGTCAGCAGGAATTCTGACAGTCATTTCTCAGATCTCCTCTGTAATAAAAGTAAACCAATGGCCCTTTAAAAATACCTATGGTACCTCTGCTTGAAATCTGAAATGCTTTCCCATGTCATGAAAATCCTGAAGGACACAACTTCTTCATGGATTATGGAGAGGCCATAAACTTGATTTGAAACTTGTCCAGACTTCAGTCCTGACTCCTTATTCTAGAACACTGGAATTATTTATAAATGTTTCTTTTACAAATTCTTTATGTTTAGCCCGCCCAAACAGAGATGCTGGGCATTACAGCATTTTTATGGACACTGTAAAGGTGTTTGTACATGGTAAAGGGGACTCTTGAATACAGAGTAGGATAAGTAGGATATCCTTGTAGAAGCAGTGGTGCAGCATTCTGTAAGGGCTCAGTATATTTAAGACACACCTCTAAAAGTCTGCATGGTCATATTCAGCGCAAATGAATGGGAAATAGGTGAATTTAAAGTCTATGATAAATATGTCATATGATATCTATATATGGTGTTCTAAATATCCCAGACCCATTTTTCTGAGCTGTTTCTACAGTTTGTCAGAAAACCATACACATTTTCACAAGATATTTTAAGTTAATTTAATTGGAAAAAATGAAAGTTGGGGAAAAGAAGTATTTAGCCAGACTCCCTGACAGGGTGGCCAGGAGGAGCATGTTATGACTGTAGTGACATACAGTAGCCTCAGAAAGACAAGCAGCAAAGTGCCATCTCCCATGAAATCTCATCATGTCAATTGCACTACTTAAATTTTCAATTGATCTATACAAAGGGCAGGGAGAAGACTAAGGGCGAACCTTAGAAAATGGTGTCATCCTTCTGCAAACAGAACCACTTAGACAAAAATCCATACTTAACTGAAAATATTTTTAACCTACTTAATTCATTACTCAGTTGCTGGCTTTCAAAGCAAACTGAGAATGACAGCTCTGCGATTGACAGAATTAAAATAAATCATCATCTGCAGAGGTGCAAAGAACAAAGACACTGGTGTAGGTGACCAAAGCTCCAGTGGTCCTGGAACATATTACTTTGGGATGCCTGTGTTATGTTATTTTAACCTTTTGGGGCTTTTCCAAGTTTGCATCTGGAAGGATCACCTCAAGGCTCCCAAAGGAGACTAGCCACCCATTCCCATTTAAATGGATGACAAATTAAGATCCAAATCTTATGGTAATTCAGAAAGAAAGAAAAAAAAACATCTATCCTCTGCTTTGGGAGAAACAATTGCATTAAGAAAACAGTAACTCTGTAACTGAAAACACAAATGTGTGCAATTCAGGTTAACAAGACCCAAGTGGCAGGATCTTGCTTTTTGTAGGTTGGTGGGCTTGTTCACCTTGCCTATAGACACCTACATATTAGTGAGGGAGGCATGGAAGCCATCAGCAAAACTGACTTCCTTTTTTTATGTAGCAATGCTTTATTTTTGTTAAATAACTGTCTGACAGCTACAGAGATCTGTACACTTCATTTAATGTATGGTTTTGTGAACCTTACAAGTTCAGATGTTTCTAGGACAGGCTGAGCCATCAATAGTTCTTGTGCCTCTGGCCAAAAAGTGCAAGGAGAAAGCCTGATGTCATTATGGTCAGAAACCATCGTTTCTTTTGTGCTCTGAAAGAGCATTTGGAATAAAGAAAGGAGAATAACAGCAACCTTATAAAAAGCACTGTGACTAAAAGAGGGAGGAAGCGCAAAATTAGTTAAAACCATTATCAGCTTTAGTTACATAAGTATTACCACTGACATTAACTATGAGCAAGGTGGTTTCTGAAAGGGATAGGCTTTGAGTTTTGTGCATAGGCTTGGGATAAGACAGGAGTGTTTGGTGATTGGTTGTCATGCCATCACAATCTTTGTGATGCCTTTTTAGGCTTAGGAAGAGTTGAGACACTCCTCTCTGCTTTGTCAGAAGTAGGTATTTGCTTAATGGGGGATTAAGTCCATCTAACTCTAGGTATGCAGAAACTAGGTGTCCATTTCAAGACATTCTGTGTTAGCAGTGGAAGAAGATTTGCTGCTGCAGAGATTGAGCCACCCTTTTCCCTCCCCTTGTTACATCTGGCACAACAGGGTAACAATGTCCTGCCTCTTATATCTTCTCTAGCCTCTGAGACTGGCACAGACCCTTCATTTACTGTATGCTTGTACCACCTCAGGCCCCCCAAAATTTGCAAAGTAAGCAGTAACAAGTAGGATGTTCAGATGGATTATAATTAGGGCAGGCTTACATGAACAATGAGAAGAATTTTCTTCTCTTTAAGGAGAAAACACGATGTCAGAAGTGAGGCATCCTTTGCAGGCCTCCAGACACTATGCAGCAGGTCCTGTGGTAGCTTTCTGTGCCATGTGCCTTAAGGCATTGTAACTATAATATTGTACATATGCTGTATTTAGGATCATGACTCATCTATATGTATATATATGAATAAAAAATATATGAATACAAAATCGGTGCAAAATATATGATAGAAATCAGCAAAATATTTGCAGAGTGCTGCAAATAATTATAGTGATTTGCATTTTGACAGAGCATCTTAAATCAGCCTGCATTACCTGAAAAAGAAGAAATGTAAATATTTAATCGCAATCAAAGCTGAAGCATGTGTTGAGATAGAATGTGAGGAGCAGGCCAGGCAGATTCCTCCTGTCAGTCACACATACTGCAAAAGATGCAACAGTTTTGAATCAAAAGTGGTGAAGAAGGTAAATATAAATTGTCAGGACATCCTTTGGCTTCAGGAGTGTAAATTCAGCTGTAAATTTCCAGGGCTGCAAATGCAAACATTAAGGGAAAACATGATGAAGAGCAAGAAGCGACAAAATGGCAGCTCAGATTCATCAGGCAATACAGCAAGTTGGTGCTATGTCAAACATCAGCACCAAGACAGGAAAGAGTGTGTTAGTGATTGTCTAATATATTTACACGGTCAATGAGCTACAGCTTGATAAGGAAGAGCAAGGCGTGAAATTCAGACCCATGAGGAGTAAGCAGCAATGACAGCTAACATCTGCTGGAACTAAAATGTTCTGGCTCAGCTAATAGGACCCCCTAGTTTACAAAAGACTAGAAACCTTGCAATTCAGATGAGGTCAAATTTTGAAAGAAGGAATATATAAGCATCTCTATATTTTAATGCCTTGGTAGCCTGTACCAACAGAATACTTTGTTACTCATCGCATAAAAAGCTGTCAAAGAGATTACTGGGTTTTCTTTTGTGTCGATCGTTTCTATAGTTTGTTTCTTTAACCCAAAAATTCCAATGACTCTGAAGAAATTCTTATCAGTAAGTCTGGTTTGCAAAATACAAACCAAAGAAGAGGATATGGTTTGGAAAATAGAGATTCCATTGCCGCTCCATTGCATCCCTTTTTCTTCTCAGAAGGCATTTTTTCTCACTCATTTGGTCAGATAGAAACTGTGAGGAGTAATATGGAAATCTGGGCACAGCAAAAAGAAATACCTTCATTGCTGAGATGTCTCTGAAGCACAGCTCCTCTTCTAACGCACTAGCATTAAGGACTTAAGCTTTTTCAAAACAAAGTAAAACAAATTAATAAATCATTAGGCAAAGTACTTCCAATGGTTCTTCTGAACTTTTTTTCCTTCAGTTTCTATGTATCACTTAGTGGCACGTTACTCTTCTTGGTTCTGCAGCCCATGACTAAAATAGAAAGGCTGCAAAGCTGCAGGGAAAATACTGATGGACAGCTCTGCAAATTGTTCCAACTGAACCATAAAACTGTCAAACAGATAATACACGTTAGTTGTGATGGCTCTATGCCTCCCAGAAATAAGTGGATCCCTAATGGAAGACTTTGGTAAGGAATTAAACATTAATTAGTGCTTATGCAAGATGGATATAATAGGAATTAGAGACAAACCACAGGTTTGCTGCAGCAATGGTAGAATGAAAGCCAGAGCATTTATTTCTGAACTTTGGATTCTTGACTGCTTATCAGCAATACAGACCTACAGCTGAGGATATTACATGGCAGAGAAAAACATATTTAATCCTTGTTTTGAAAGTGGTAGTGGCCCAATGCCCTTGGTTTTCTTTACCTGCTTCACAAGCACAGTGCTGGGAAAGTCCTTCTCAATTATTGACATAGCTTCTACCTGGAAGACCTTCTAATAGGTTGCCTCATGAGCTCATGTGATGGCCACAGGATGTCTAACATGGAAATCAAGGCTGTACATGGTGTCCAAGTAGCAAATAGCTTTGTAACAGAGATATAGTTATAATTGAGTACTGTTGGGTCGACTTCTTTAGACAAAATAAGACAACATAAAGATCAGTCATTCTCATTTTTCTAGAGGACTTTGTGATTTGTTACTATTTTTGTCTCTGCCTCCCCACAGCCCACAAAAAAACATGATACGATCCATGTCCTGAGGAACAAACAATGGAGAATGTGTAAATCCTGTGCTTTTCCATATTTTTGGGCAGGCTTCCAAACCTGTATTAATTAATATGTTGACTGGCATCTAATCTGAACTTAAAGTTCAAACCATGAACCGTTGCTGATATAAACACAACCAGCATCAGAAATTTCGAAAGCTTGCTGCCAGACTGAATACAGACAATTTTAATTGTAATTCACAAAAACAAACAAAAACAAAACAAAACAAAACAAAACAAAAGTGTTGGATTCTATTTACCAAGCATTATAACAACTGGTTGATCCATTATGAACAGATACACAAAACAATAAATATTACCTACTGGATCAACTGCAAGACATAAGATGACAAATCTTGTAGCAACTGGGAGCACCTGGAAACTGTAACCATAGCTCAGGGATTTGCTTTTGCCCAGTTACAAGTGACTGGATTCAACCTCCACTTGTTTACTACCATGAAGTGCAGCTCAGTGTTGTGAAAGGTGCACTGGTTAACATTATTTGAACGGTAGCACACAGTACTACCACTGCTGGAACATGGAATGTGAAAGTTTCCCTTCTGGTCTTCTTTCTTGCAGAAAAAAAAGTGGTAACAGAGGATAAAACAGATTCACCACCCCTTCCAGTTCAGACCCATTGCACATAACGAATCAGAGAGTTGCAGACAATATGGTTTCTTTGTACAACTAGACCCAAAACTTCTGATAAGCATTTCTGCAGCATGGTACTTCTGGGGCCATGCAGGTTCTGCTGCTGCTTCACTGCTACCAAAGTTACCCTATTCCATAGCATAAGATTTCCAATGAAAGCTAACTCAACTGGGTTCTGTGTGGTCCTCACACAGGCATGAATCCTTTCTCTTCCAGCCTGGTAGGCACATTTTCTTCCCTATATTCAGAACTGAGCTCCTGATAGTTGTGCTCTTCTAAAACCACATGACTTTTGGACATATATAATTTTTGCACATCCAAAGGCTTGGGTGATGGCAAGGAAGAGTTGTGGGTTTCCCCTTTTAACTTCAGCGTTACGCTGCACGAACATTACAAAAGCTTTGTGCATAAGTACAGAGCAAGCCTTGCTGAGTAGAGCAGAAAAGCAAAGTAAAACAGGCCAAAGCAGAAGGTATCAAGGCTGAAAACCCAATCAATGAATGTTTGTGCAGCTGATGATCCCACTTAATGATTTGCCTACAGTTCCATCTGCAAACTTTACACATTAGTAGAAAAATGAATTTTTCTATTAAAATAGGTCCCTTTTTGGATGTGTTTTTGTGGATGAGAATTCAACACCAAAGCCTTAAGGACAGATGGACAGGTTTGTCCTCACCCATCCCAGTAGTGACGCCTTCTGGTAAGATTTGCAGTCTTGGCCACGCCTTGTGTGTTTTTCTCTGGGAGATTATATTTGTTATTACAATTGCATTTTTGTGCTGTATAGCAATTTCTGCAGCTTAGTATGTATATCACTGGCAATCTTAAAGAATCTGTATAAGTTGCAAATGTAAATAAACTATGTTATTCATGCATCTAACTTTTTGTGAATGCAACTGGACCTACAGCATAATGGGCCATTTGTGTCACTGTTGTCGGACCTATACTTACAGGAAAACTGTGCTATTCACGTATCCAACTGCTCCATTCGAAGGGAACTGGACCTACAGCACACAGGCTGTTTGTGAAGCTGTTGTTGAACCTATAGTCACATTTAAATTATGATACTTGTGCTTCCAAATGTTCCCTTGGAAGGGAACCAGACCTACAGCAAGTAGGCTGTTTATGTCTGGTGCCGGAGCTATAGCATCTTAATTGACATACCTATTAAGAGGTAAGTCCAGACATCCCTAGCCCCTCTAATCTCTGAGGACCATCTAGAACACAAGGGGATTGATTTCTTATTAAATTTACCTTTCACTTCATGCAACATGAGGATGGTGAGACGCTGGAACAGGTTGCCTTGGGAAGTTGTGGATGTTCCATCACTGGATGTGTTCAAGATCAGGTTGGATGGGGCATTGTGCAACCTCTTCTAGTGGGAAATGTCCCTGGCCATGGCAGGGGGTTGGAACTAGATGATCTTTAAGGTCCCTTCCAACCTAAACCATTCTAAGATTCTATGAATCTATAATATACATATCTATCCCTTCTCTCTGTCCCTATGTTTAACCCACCATTGTCCTTCTGAGTGTGTTCCAAGTGGGAACCACTGAGTCCTTGGCATGCCAATTTCTTCACTAAAGGAAGGCTAATGGTGGTTGTAGGGTGGTTCCCTCAGCCCTGCTTGGGCCTATTTTTAGAGGTTTTTCTAATAAGGTCTGCTTTGTTTTCATTAGTTCTCAGCTAAATTTTGACACTTGGACACAGGGTAGCTCTTTGCTCAGGAGCAGTGGAGGTAACCAAGAACTTTATAACAAGAAGTAAAATCTTTCAGATTTATTTTCCTCACAAGTTAAGTGCAGAGGGAGCACTACAATACACCTGAGGAAGAAGTACATCATCCAGAATAGGAAGAACATCACATCTTCACAGTAGTCCTCTCTATCAAAAAAACATAAGCGTTGCCACTGTTTGCAACACAACGTTCCTCAGGTTCAGTTAGCATAAGGAACTATGCAATGACTGCCTATGTTGACAGATGTTTATTCAGGGCTTGGGTGCACTAACAGGCCTCAATGGCCCTGAACAGTCTCTCCTTAGGCCCCCAATATGCCCATGGGCCAGGAACCCCATTTGAGCTCAGCCTGAGGCCTTCAACACCTACCACAGCCATGTTGTAGAAGTACTGGTCTCTGCACTGCCTACATCTGGTCATGAACCTTGTTGATCTGGATCCTGATCTGTAGACTGACTTCCCAGCTTGACCTCAGACCTGTCCCATCACCATTAATTTGTCTTGTCCAGGTTTGATAGTCCAGACTCCAGGCTGATCACATTTGGCCAGCCCTGTTAGCCGTCTTAGC
>JANHFX010020366.1:0-26863 GCA_027560015.1 Chloroceryle amazona
TAACGGCCCGTGAGCAATGACATAGAGAGTATGGAATACACAGTTTTGCTTCTAACCACATAACGATAAACTGGTCCCGGCCCCTCTAACTATGACAATTTTTAATACAAATCTCTTCTTAATTCCCTGCTTATATTCATGACTAGCTTATAAACTAGTTCTTATTTTACAGTTACTGTGTTTTAGCTTGAATACTTCTTTTGCTCATGTGCTTTTGCATTTCTCTAAAAGAAATACAATACAGAGAATATAGTCCTTTATTTGTACTATAAAAACATATCTATCTACAGTAGTTAACTTGCTAAGTCAGGTTAGTTTAGTCTTTAAATATAAGCCAGTTTAATCCCTCAACACATCAGAAATGGAATTTCTCTGTACTTTCCAGTTTTGATGGTATATTGCCTGCACAGAAGTTATCATACTTGAAGACAATATTTCTAAGGGAATAAAAATAGATTTTCTAGTTGCTGGAGACTTGCTCCTAAAGGGAACAGAGGACCCAATGTGCAGAGCTGACTCTCATCTTAGGGAAGTCTGTAGCCTACCTGGAGCCTGAATCAGGGATATTGCTAGGAGACTCCCCAATCTCGTGCGGTTGTCAGACAATTATCTGCTAATCAAAAAAGGACGGTACAATAAAAAAGATTTCATCATTACTCTGTAGATCACCAGCATAAGAGATATATATTGATTAGAATTGCTCAAAACACAGATATATCAACTGGATGGAATCTTTTAACTACACAGGGGGACATGTTACTACTTCTGAGCTACACACAAACACGTTATCTTAATGTAATACCTTGAATTGCAGCACATGGTTTTAAGATAAAAACTATTCTGAAATCAGGCAACCAACAATCTAATTATATGATAAAAAGGCTTTCCTACAATTGGTATGTATGAAAGAGATTCACAAGTAAAATTAATTATTGAAAAATTGTTATTCTTTTGAGAAATGTATTACATAATCAGTTGTTAAAAATATTCCAGGTTAGTCTGAGAGAGGGCAAGAACCCTGTATAGTTGTAATATAGTTAAAATATAGGTAAGGGTATGATGTTAGATGTTCAGATAGATAAATAGGTAGACAGACAGATTGATCATTGTGTCAGTGTACCACACAAAATACTTGTATAACATTTTTATGATATCAGTGTTTCATGATATTGTTATCAACATTGTTATAAAGGACAAGAAGGTAATCAGGAATAGACAGCATGGTTTCACCAAGGGGAAATAAAGAGGAATAATACCAAGCACAAGTATTTGTGGGACATTGATCTGGTATAAAAGCGTTGTAGAAAAGGACCTGTAACTTCTGGTGGACAAATTGAACATGAGTCAGCAATGTGCTCTTGACACAAGGAGGTCTAATGCTGTCCTGGACTGCATTAGGAGGAGTGTTGCCAGCAGATTGAGGGATGATCCCTTCCCCCTCAGCACTGTTGAGGCCACATCTGGAGTACTGTTTCCAGTTCCGGGTTTCCTAGTGCAAGGGAGACATAGACATCATGGAAAGTCCAGTGAAGGGCCACAAAGATAATTAAGAGTACAAGTATGTCACACATAAGGAAAAGCTGAGAGATAACTGTTTGCTCTGGAACAGAGAAGGCTCTGGGGGATCTTGCCAATGTATATAAATACCTGAAGGGAAGGTAAGAAGAAAATGGAGCAAGGCCCTTTTGAGTAGTGCTCGGGACCTGAGGCAATGGGCACAAACAAACACAGGAGGTTCCATTTGAATGTCAGAAAACTCTTCTTTACTGTAAGGGTGACTGAGCACTAGTACAGGTTCCCCAGGAAAGCTGTGAAGTCTCCCCTGGAGATATTCAAAAGCTGGCCAATCTATTCTAGGTGGCTATATTTGAACAGAGGGATTGGACCAGATGACCTCCAGAGGTCATTTGTTATTCTGTGGTTTCCTGTCATTATTTCTGACTATTTCTTTACAAAGAAGTTTAAGATTCTCAAACTTAAAAACAGTAGTTTCAAGTAGGTTCAAGTGAAATTAATCTAGGATACAAATAGCATAGAGCTATTTCCTTTGTTCACACATGTCTTTAAATTCCTATTATTTACCTATTATTATATTTATCATCATTGCCATGTCAGATGTAAATTTAGCATCTTGCTTAATTAATATAGTAGAATATGATACAAAAACTCAGGTGTAAATTACTAACTCTACCTTCAAACAGTGTTATGTGTAGTTAAGGGCATACAGATTTAACAATGAATAAAACAAAATGCTAGCATATAATAACACAACCTTCTCCTATGAAATAAGGAATGTCTCAGGAAGGAGAAAAATGGTCAATCTGAGATGTTAATTAAGGACTTTTTCATAACAAATATACAAAAAGATTAAATACACCATCTTAACTTAGTTTTTAAGCATCTGTATTAATCATTTTGCAACACCTTCTATGTATAACATAAAAGCTACAGTGAATAAGAATGAAGTGAGAAAGTAATTTGAGTTACATTCTGATGGTAAAACATACATTTTGCTGATACTATGCGTAATACAGTTCAGAGTTCAAAAACCTTCATTACCCATGTATGTTTGCTGAAACATAGAAAAGCACTTCTACAAATTTTATAATTAAAATGAGGTAAGGAAATTTACAACTACAGTCTTTATTCCCATACTGGTGTCAAAAATTAGTTTGCAAATTTCATTCACAGAAGGAAGCATGCCTCTTTGTAAATTTAAGTTTATATCATATTGTCTTTTACTGCATTTCTTATGTTTGCATGCTGCTATTACCCTTTAGTATTTGTGTCATAGCTATTAAACTTTTCTTTGTTACTTTACTCAGTGTTATCAACTTCAGAGCAATTTCATAAATTGCAGAAAACTAAATCTCATCTAATACAGCAGTAGAATAACAATTTAATTATGTAATATCTGTGCTCCATCTTAACACTTTTCACACTACTCTTTAGATCTAAACATTTCATGAACAGGTCCCTAAAGATTTTTAGCAGCTAAAGGCACCACAAAATGCTAATAAATGCACTGAAAAGAATGTAAAATATATTATTACTGTAGAACTGCTTAGAAAACTTGTTACCACTTTGAAAAGATATTGTCTAATCCAGTCATCGAGGTTATCCAAGTTGCTAAAGGTACCATCAGATTAATTTAATGAAAAAGATCACTGTAGGCAGTTTAAAAACATGAATAAAATTAATTTTATTCCAATAACACTGAAAATAATTGCAGCTAAACTTCACTAGGATGCTCTTAATGGAATGTACATGATTTGCTGACAGAATAACTATTTTCCATAAGGTCTATAAAAATGAAGTCAGACATATCCATTTATATTGTGTGTGTGTAAAGACAAAGAAATGTAAGAAATACACAAGTATTACATTGCATACAAACTACTTCCACTGCAACAAAAATAGAAGACTCCACTGTTGCCAATCAATTGTTAGACTTACATACCTATATACATGTTAAATGAAAGTCAGTTTTTCTTTTCCATGTTTTTTGGAATCTAGGGACTGAAATCTTTTATTGATGTGGCATATATCACCTAAGAGTATGAGATTCCTCCAGTTTGCCTGGCCAACTTAACACTAAATGAGTCACTGCAGCGGGATTGTAAAAGGTAGATCACTCTCCCTGCTCTGTCCTCCACAGTCACTTTCCTGAGGCTTCCAACAGGCATACAAATCAGTGACAATTACATTGGTCTTTTTAGGTAGTCAAAATTTTGTTCATTAATAGTAAGGAAGAAAATCAAATTGCTTCAAGTATTAATCTCATGTTTAGCCTGTTTTCTTTTTATTAGTATTTTTATGATCTTTCAATAAAAAATACATTTTTTAGGGAGATTTTAGAAGTATAACCTGAAAGTAAGACTAAATAAATTATTCTCGTCAAATATTTCAATATTTTGATATTATTTATAAACCAAAAGGCACTGAAAATGCTTCATTTTGATTTCTGTGTTCCTTTTCCCTTCTGGTTCCACTTTTTCTTACTTCCTAGTCTTCTTTACAGAGACGTAAGAACACTATATACTGCTGTTGGACTGTGTTTAAATTCTAACAGATTAAGTGAACAGAGATGTAGAGTCAACAACAAACAAGTAAGTGCAGATCCTGTTCCTTAGAGTGCCAAAGAAAAATGAATGAATGCACTTTTTCAGGTCTTTTTTTGGTTGGCTGTTTTTTTGTTGTTTTTTTTTTTTTTTTCTTATTTTCTGTTTTTTGTTTTGTTTTGGTGTTTTTGTGTTATTTGGTTTTGGTTTTGTTTTGTTTTGTTTCCACAAACAGCTTCAGATACTATTGAAAAGCCAGTCTGTATGCTGATACTGTTTATCAGTTCATTGCTAAACTCCACAATACCAGTCACAATGGTTCACAGAGCATACAAACTAGGCATTTCTCCAAGGGAAGAATCATACATTTTTACCAGCATGATCTCTACAGCTTGGATAATCACTGAGTGTAGCACTCTCTCTGCACTGACAGCCTTGGGCTCCATTTTCAGATAGAGATCCATCTAGATCTTTCAGACACACATCTCTTTTTTCTTGAAACACTGTGGATGAGAGGTGGATTTGCTACATTTATCATTACTGCAGTTCTCAGCACCACTGTTAACAGTCTTTTTCATTGGGATCTTTTTGTATTCAGTTTCTTCCAAAAGGAAAAAAGAGTGAAGCATTTGACTTTAACAGAATATGAAGGCTTTGAGGTGGTTGGTGGCTTGCCTATTTATTTTTTGGTCTTAACTTGGTATGGAAACTTCACTGTCAAGATACTGGAAGAAATCAGATTTCAATCCTTGGTCAAAATCAGAAAATAGCATTAGCAAACTTAAAATATTTTTTTTTTAAAAAAGGAAAGAACAAAAGACACATGCCCCTGTTGCACACTTGTTCTTAAATTAGAAATATTTTTTTTTCCCAAAACATAAAAATTAACTCAGGCATTTATTTGGTAGTTGTAACAATATCACAGAAGCTCTTGAATTTAGAATTAAATGCCAACTTTTCAAAAAAATACTATTATCTTTTCTATTCTATTACATTAGCCTTTGGTATTTCTTCAAACTAATTGTATGAAAACCATATTATTACTGTATTTCAAGGGACTTCATATGGTCAGAAGTATGATCTACCAGGAGAAGACAAGGGTTCTCAAGGGACACAAATTATGTACAACAGGAAGGAAATATTTAACTCCGGAATTAAAACCTACAAATTACTGAGCCACTTGAAACACACTTCTCTATTCTTACAAATGAGTCTCTTCATTTAAAGTAGTTCATTACAATGAATACGACAGCTGTAGCACTTTAGTCTTGATAGCAACATTTCTTTTCTTTGGAAAAGATCGTTATCGCATATAAAGTAGTGTAGGGGTAATCACTAGTTACAGATCCTTGAAATCTCTTGCTATGTCATCTTATACACAATTTTAGCATTAGATGGTGTGCTGAAAAAGGCTTTATTAAGGATGAAATTTCTCACAGGGAAACGAGGTCTTCAGTACAAGTCTGCATCAGGTTTCTGTTTTTTAAAGCTGCGGCCCATTTTTACAGTCATGACCTGCAGAGTTGCGTCTCTGTCTTTAATGATGACTCACATATGTAGTGTCAAGGGATGTCTTCCAGCAGCTCCATTTTTGTCAATGACCTGGACATGGGGATTGAGAGCACCCTCAGTAAGTTTGCAGACGACAACAAATTATGTGGGAGTCTTGATCTGCTCGAGGGCAGGAATGCTTTACAGAGGGACCTGGACAGGTTGAATCAACAGGTTGAGTACCTGTATGAGGTACAAGGCCAAGTGCCAGGTCCTGCATTTTGGTCACAACTACTCCAGGAAACACTACAAGATTGGGGATGAGTGGCTGAAAAGCTGCCCAGCAGAAAAGGACCTGGGGGTGCTGGTAGGCAGGCGGCTTAATATGAGTCAGCAGTGTGCCACGGTGTCCCAGAAGGCCAGCAGGATCCTGGCTTCTATCATGAATAGTGTGGTCAGCAGGAGAAGGAAAGTTATCGTGCCCTTGTACTCAGCACTTGTGAGGCCTCATCTCAAATACTGTGTGCAGTTCTGGGCCTCTCTTTATAGGAAAGACATTGAGATGCTGGAACGTGTCCAGAAGAGAGCTACAAAGCTCATGAGGGGTTTAGAGAACAAGTCATATGAGGAGAGGCTGAGGGAGCTGGGTATGTTTAGTTTGGAGAAGAGGAGGCTGAGGGGGGACCTCACTGTCCTCTACAACTGCCTGAAAGGAGGTTGTAGAGAGGTGGGTGTTAGCCTCTTCTCCTTAGTAACTACTGATAGAACCAGAGGAAATGGTCTGAAGTTGTAGCAGAGGAGGTTTAGATTAGATATTAGGAAGAAATTATTTACAGAAAGAATGCTGAGGCACTGGAACAGCCTTCCCAGGGAGGTGGTTGAGTCACCATCCCTGGAGGTATTTAGGAAATGGGTAGACCTGGTGCTTCAGGACATGCTCTAGTGGCAGGTATGGAGTGGGATATTTTGTGGTTTTGAAGTCATATTTGATCAGGGTATTTAGGTATTTATGTGGGGTTTTCTAAGGTTGGTTTTTTTTTTTTTGTTATGGGTATGGTTGGACTTGGTGATCTAGGAAGACCTTTCCAAACATGAATATTCTGTGATTCTGTGATCTGTTTTTGAGGACACACGCTTTTCCCGCTCCAGAGATTGAATATTAAAGACCCCCACTGGCACCAGTAGCGGACACCACTATTCAGGGCCACCCACACACGCAGTTTAATTCCCTGAAGCAAGAATACCCACCTGATAGAAAGTGAGATTACAGAGAGAGAAAATTAAGAAAAGATGTAATAATATTATATAAGATGACAGTTTAGACTGCGGTGATAAGTTTCTGGGCTCAGCCAGACTACCATGGTGACCAGTCTTGTTTTAGCCATGACTGACCCCATTTATGACACCCCCTTTTTATATGCTTCTCTGTTCCTTCCCTTAAATAAGTAGGCACAATCCCATGGACCTGCCCCAATATCCCGGACTTTCAAGATTGCATCCTTATCAGTTGTGAAGTCCAGATTGGTTCTCTTTGAAATTATTCCTGTAGTTTCTTGAGAGTCCATCAATTAGTGTGACTAATGAGGTTTATTTCTTCTCATTATCTCCCTTGTTGCCAGTCTAGCAGGTTCATGTCTCTGTATGTTTTTCTTACTGCCTTCTTACCTCCCATCATCCCATTTTAACAAAAGTCCCCACTCAGGTGATCTTACTGAACTAAATGTTCTCATGCTCCACCTTTATCAATCAGTGTAGATGATCAGGTTTATTTCCTGTTATTGTCTGTGCTGTCAGGTTTGTGCCTCTGTGTTTGGCTTCCTCCTCTTTCTTACCAACCCATTTGATCAGAAAACTGTGAGTTCCTCTCTCCTTCCACATACCTTTACACTAAACTGAAGTGCATGTGATAAATACTGAAGGCAGTAAAAAAAAATAAAAAAATGACCATGACCAAAAGCCTTTCCACTTTTTTACAGACAGATGTTTTGCATGTATGTGCTGTTTGTTTTTGCTCTTCTTCAGAATTTCAGAAATAGAGGCACTATTAGATAGAGATGGGGTAAGGCAAGGAAAACCTTGCTGTAAGCAGGTGCTGTGAACCAGAAAGACCCTTATTAGTCAAGTATTTTGCCTGCCACACAAATCTCCCCCCTATGCTACTGTAGGATTATAGTCTTTCTTCTGGCATTTGTGAAATTCCACAAAGGTTAAAGGTGTGTTCTACCACTAAGGAAAAGCAAAAAGTTTAAGTTAAATCTTTATTTTTATTTTCACCTTGAAAAATAGTTGTTGTCTTTGTTATCTTTAGCAAATAAAGTCAAGACTTCAGATATTTCATTGTAGCAAAACATGATCAGAAGTCAACTTTTTTTTCCAAAGTAGGGTTTGTGGTTAACCACTTATGTCATTTAAAGTTAGACTCTGCTTCTGGCTTTAACTGCAAGAATTATGCTGAAATAAACTAAGCAAAGGTGTTATTGTGAGGATTATTTAATTTTAAAAGTGCTCCAAGGTTTAGAAAGTTTACATAATTTAAAGTCTTATTATTAGTCATTTTTCAATCAATTTGCTTGTTTGATAAGTGCTGACTAGCAGAGAAAAAGTCTTGGACAAAGTTTTCACTGAATGCTAAATGAGCAAACTGCTTTTCTGCAGAAGTCTTGCCATATCTTTTATTAAAATAATGAAGATCAAATACACTGTGAAAGATATGGTCTACTCCTTGCAAACAACATAGACAAGGACTATAACATCTCTTCCTCCAAATTTTTTCTGAACACACAGAGGCGAATAGACTCCTAGTGAATCAGACATTCTGTGATAACTTTATTGGAGACATTTATTAATAAGTCAACAAGGTAATCTTACAATTTATAAGAATTATTAAGTGAATATATCTTTTTCTTGATATCAAAAAATCAGAACGTTACAACCATATTTTATTTCAGCAATATAAAATGAAAACATTAGAAATTCACCTAAGTACCATAAATTGTTTGGGTTTTAAATTAAAACTTGCTACACTGAAAATTATAACTGAATATAACAAATATAATAGAATGAATATTATGGATTGAAATAAAATGAATTGTGGATAAAGTGTAATAAATATGTCTGTTTCCTAATACAGCATATGACTGAAAAATGTAATCTATCAGATAGAAATTTAGCATGTAATTTATACTTCTTTTACTACCAATAAACTTTAAATAGAGCAGGTACACTTGCATGGAAATGAGAAAACCTACATAAATATATGAATTCTATCCTTGATTCAAAGTTTAATGCAACTCTAGATTTATACTGGTAATTTAGCTTCGATTTACTGGCATAAAACGGGAATAATATAGCAAGGAACTAAGAAATATCTGGCTAATGATAGCAAAATTACTCACTACAAATAACTCCATCATTACACTGCTCTTTGAGACTGATTTCGTTATACTTTTCTGTAAATATTAGCACTTTAGGGATTTCATTTGGCCTTACTGAAGACACCTTAAGATGTCTTAAAATAAGAGTGAAATGCAATTTACTTCTAACACCTCATTACACCTCAACAGTAGAAATGATCTTCATTCTGCATAGAAAACTTGTCCAATAATGTTTTCTATTATGTGGGGATTGGTATTTCTAAACTATTTTTCATGTGAGTCTGCTTTTTAACTACATATGTAATGTTTTTTCCTCACAATGTGCTGATGCTTTTAGCTGTCTTGTTAATTTATTTTTAAAAAAAAAAAAAAAAGCTGCTATTATAAAAACAATCTTACAATTTTCTTATTGTCTAATATGGAGTTCTGGCTACATTATACCTACCTTTAAGAACTTTAAGTTAAGTGTGTAATTCAGAATTTCTCACTGTTCTTACTGTTCCTATTAATGTGTGTTTTCCCATTGACTTTTTAAGTAGTTTAGACTTACTGCACTCTAAAATTAACTTTTAAAGTATCTATATTTGAAGTTCATATAGTTAGAAGGAAGGATTGCTTATTTATTACAGTTGGCAGGATAGTGTTTCATACTTTGATTTCCTAAAGAGATGGATGGCAAATAGTTGATCTGCAAGCAAGGATGGAATTAAAAATCGCTTGGATGTTCCTAATTAAAATTTGGAACTGTCATCTCTAAAGTAGGTACTTCAGATGCAAGGAAAGAAACATGGAAAAAAACCCAACAAAACATTAAAAATTCTGAGAGAAGTAGATTTTTAAGTGTAGGTCAAGTTTTGTAGATTGTTTTTGATAACAAGTAAATAAATATTAGATATATTTCTTACCCTATCCAGAAATACTATGTGTTTCAAAATCTGTGAAAGACATCAGGAAATGTTTGATGTATTTTACCATTACAGGGTAACAATGCAAAAAAACCCCAATACTGAAGAAAGCTTTTATTCTCCATTTGCTTACCATGAGTACTTTTTCCTTCTCTGCCAAGGATGGGAAAAACAGCTGTATTGTATGGTCTTCTGATTGTACTTTTTAATCTGATTTCTTCAAGGCTGGGCTCTAGAAGCTAATTTTGACAGGGAGTAGATACCAAAACTTGTACATAATGTGGAAACATCCAGGGGACCATGAGGGAGCCTTCTCCCTCCTTTCAAGAAAGTGGGATAATTGAGGGCCTGTCTGAAGTGTCTGAAGAAAGGAAAAAGAGTGGAGAAATAATAGTGGAACTTGTGGTAACCGTAAGTCTGTGTTCAGCTACAGAACTGTGATGTCATAGGAATTGCAGCAACATAGTGGGACAAATGCTTGCCCTTCTGGAATGAGGTGACGAAAGGCTATAAACTCTTGCTAAACTCTTTATGGAAGACAAGGCAAGTTCCACTCTACCCAAAGGAGCAGCTCACATGTGAGCATTGTTTTGGGAAATAGATCCTACTGAGAGCTTGTGGGTTGGGATCAGAGTGGATACAGATACAGATAGCTCAATCAAAAAGAGAAGGCAGACAAGTTTTGTTTAAACAACTGGAAGAAATCCTCCATCTGACAATGATGGTTATCATGAGGGACTCTACCACTTTGACACCTGCTAAAAGGGTAACGTTGGGATGCAAATAGTTCAGGAAACTGTTTACCAGACTTATTCTCAGAAGTTAATAATGGAGCAAGAACTGTTTAATGTCCTCATCAACAAGCTCATCACTGAGATTAACTGCATCCTTAGAAAGTTTGTGGGTGACACTACAGTGAGGCAAGGGGAGTGTTGCTGATATTCTGGAGGATAGGGCTTCCATTCAAAGGGATGTCAGCAAAATGGAGTGCTGAACCTACAGGATCCTGTTCAAACTCAACAAAAACAAAATACAAAGTCCTGTATGCGCATTTAAAACCTCATGTATGAACAGTCTGTGGACTCATGGGCTGGATAGCAGCCATGCAAAAATAGGGTGGGACATGGGAGTCCCAGTACACCAACTGATGATCAGTCAACATTCTTCCTGAAAATAAAGTTTAACTGCTCAATGAGCTAGATCAGTAGGAGTACATCTTGTGGACTGAGGGCAGTAGAAACTCTTCTTTACTCAACGCTTATAAGCATGTGTCTGGAGTATTTGACTACACAAAGCACTGAGCAACCTAATGTAACTTTTATATTTGTGTCCTGGTTTCAGCTGGGATAGTTAATTTTCTTCCTAGTAGCTAGTACAGCTCTGTGTTTTGGATTTAATATGAGGATAATGTTGATAACATGCTGATGTTTTCAGTTGTTGTTAAGTAGTGTTTATACTAAATCAGGAACTTTTCAAGTTCTCATGCCCTGACAGTGAGAAGGCTGAAGGGGCACAATAAGCTGGGAGGGCACACATCCAGGACAACCGACTCAAACTAACCAAAAGCATAATTGGACCAAAGGGGAAAGCTGGCTGGGGGACAATGCTCTGGAACTGTCTGGCCCTTGGTCAGTATGTGATGAGCCATTGTATTATGCATCACTTGTTTTGTATGTTGTAATTTTTTTATTATTATTATTAATATCATTATTATTAATGTGAGGGTGTCAGAGCACTGGAACTGACTGCCTAAGTAGATTGTGAAGTCTCCTCTTGAGAGTTTCAAAACTGACCTTGACATGTTCCTGTGTAACCTGCTCTAGGTGAACCTGCTTTAGCAGAGAGGTTGAACTAGATGATCTCCAGAGGTTCCTTCCAACCCCTACCATGCTGTGATTTTTGATTATCTTATTCCTTTTCTGTCTTATTAAACTGTCTTTACCTTAACCCACAAATTTACTCCCCGCCATGATTGTCTTTGCCATCCTGATGGGGCTGGGGAGTGAGTAAACAGCTGTGTTGTTCTTAGTTTCTGTCTGGGGTTAAGTCATGACAATTTGCCTTGTTTTGAACAGAGTATTTGAACAAAATATGTGCAATGGTTTTGTTGTTGGTTTTTTTTTTTTTGTAAAACTACAATTTTATGAGCAAAGCATAGCAAAGACCTTGAGATTTGTAGTAACTTGAACTGGATTCATAAAGGCTAGAAAGTCTTGTCCCTTGCAGATTTCACTGTAGTCCTCTAACTTACTCCTGACATTTTGGAATCTATTAAATAAATCAGGATTTAGATGAGGACAGGACCTTTTTGTTTGACTCTGACCCTCGTTTGACTTCCGTGGCTCTTATATAATACTGAGGGGTTATAAGTAGTGTGTAAGAGGAAGAAAAGTATAGACCTGGAAACACCTACAATCTGACTGCAAATCCTCCTAAAAGAAGCACAATAACTTCATGGATAGCATTAGATGAATTAGTTTAGGGTTATAAAACAAAAGATGTTATTTACTGAAATAAATAGTTCAGTGCTAACAGCTATATTATGACATTATCATTGGTTTGTTATTGCAAAATATTTTGAAAATAACTTTTAGTGAATTTTATTGTCATAATTACCAAAGGCTATTTAAGGTCAGTTGTTGAAAAGGAAAACAAAGAAATAAAACTGAACTGAGAGGTTTGTCCTTGTGTTTTATAGTATAATAAAATTAAGATCATTGGTTTATTGCATATGCTTGTACAATGTGTTGACTAAGACTTAATGAGTTTAATGGAAAAATTACCAAAGGTTTCTATTTAATGTAATTAATAATTAATTTGTTCTGAAAGATTTAACTAACTGATTAAGTGAATAAACTGAAATAAGAAAATTGTATGTGCTGTTGAAAAATGAGCTTCAGCCAGATGGTTCTGCTTCATATTTCTGTCCTGGTATTTGGAAGAAAGTAGTTTGTATTACCATTTATCGACCTCATTTGTATTTTATGTCACATATAAGAAGTGGTGTAAAACTTGATTCAGTAGTACCTAATGAAACATCCAGAAAAGAGTTATGGAGCTACTCATCCTTCAAGAAAAAAAAAAAAATCATCCTAAGAATAATCTGTCTGGCATATAAACCTCAGGAGTCATCCATAATGAAGACCATTATCCAGTCTTTTTTTTTTTTTTTTTTATGCCTGCATTGCTGTTAAAACTGATAGAATCAAAAATTTATGTTGATACTAGCTATCCATTTGAAAAATATTTTCATTTAGGGATTTGTCTCATCAAATTAATATGGATTCCAGATGAACTCATCCTGTCCTGCTACAGTTTCTTATAGTAAATGCAAGCAGTGAAAGAAAATTTGAAACAAAAATAATTCACAAGCTCTTCCTGAATGCTAACACATAGCTTAATTACTACAGGCTATAATATGGCCATCATTCTCTCTTCTACAGGGAAAATCCTTTGAGTAATGAATGTAAGTTTAGAATTGGCTTGCTAGAGATATTAAGATCTGAATATCTCTTACAGCCTGTAATCAACATGGTTATCATTACTTTTGGATACATGCAGAAACATCCTTAGTACAGTTAAATACTTAATAATTGTAGAAGTCTAAGACAGATGAATTAAAAGCTCTTTGATTGCTTGGCAAGGGGGCCGAGATGCTACTTTGCTCTTGCCTTTTCAGAACTGTGCCTGTTACTTCTTCTGACTCTTGACATTAAAGTGCTAATGGTGATAAAGAAATCACTAAGTACATCCTTCCATTCCCAGTGATCTGCAGGACTCATGCTTCATGACCTGGAACACCTACCAATAACTGCATGATTTCTGCTTCCAGGTGCCTGCTCTCTTCAGAATTACCCCTGTAAATGTGATCTGATGTGGTTTTTTTTCCCTCAGAAACAAAGAATGATGAATTTATTTTCTGTATCCCATATATTTAATGCAACAACTGTAGTTCATGGTTTCTATTTAAAACCCTGTACATTCCTGTGATGCCACTTAGATAATACTCGTTTTTCACCCAGAATATAAACCTTGATACTACTATTAAGTCAAAAAAAAAACCCTACCACAGATGAGGTGTTATTTTCTCTACTGCTGGACCTTTTGTTTTGATTTGTTTTAACCCTGAAATCAGCTAGTGCCTTTGGCTTTCCTTTATTATTTTCTCTTTCTTTTTGTTTTGTTTTCTAGTGTTTTATTTTATTCTTATTTTTCCTGCTGTCCACCTAGCTTGTTGGAAACGCTGTCCCAAATATCAGTTTGCTAGACCTTTTTGCTCTTCTTTTTCTTTTTTTTTTTTTTTCCCAACATTTTTTTCTTGATATCTCTAGATCTCTTATCTCAAATAATCAGAATTGATTCCAGAATCACCTATTTCATGCTTTCCTTTAATTGATACAAAGTGTTCTGCATTCTCATCACACAAGTATGAATTCCAAAACTTTCCTACTTGGGTGATATTTAAGAATTCTTACACTGATCTACTCTGTCATAATCACTTTCTTGCTCACTTCAAATAAGACTGGGTTACAGTATTTTCAATCTAAATATTAGCACACTTTTAATGGTGCATCTGTGGAGATACAGTAATTATGTTTGCATGTTCTTCTTCCTCCAGGGCTTAAGATGGGGCATGCAAGCCAGTGTGTGATGTGTTGCTGTCTTTGTATATGTGTAGTGAAGGGAACAGTTTTCAGGATTAATGTCATTCCAGTAAAATAATGTGTTTGAATTTATTTTGTTAAAATAGCAATGAAGCCTGTATACACAGTATTTTCCAGAATATCGTTATATTTAACCCCTTTTATTAGCAAAGACATAAATTTGCCAGCAGCAGCATATGTTGTGTATATCCAGTCTGCCCTTTTGTCTTTTTCCTTCTGGAGATAATGAATTGCAGGGTAGATTAAAGCCAAGAGTGTATATGCAGATTCACTTTCTCCTTCTCCAAAGGCTGGATTGTGTTTGAATCTAGCAAAAAGAAAAATTTGATTTGTTAGTTTCAATTAGACATTTGCAACTGTTTTATTCCACCCACTTGAATGGAATGTTTTTGTTTTTTTTTCTTAGCAGCTTAACAAATCTTACTGCGCTACAAATATAAGTAGAACCATTTTTTATGGAACTTGCTTTAGTTGTGTAATACATATGTAAATTAAACTAAATAATATGTAATTTGTCTATTAATATTTCATTGAGACTATTTATTATGAATGTGTTCTCCTGAGTTTAAAGAGAAAGAATTTTCATTAAAGGAAAATGACTATTTTTATGAGTGTAAAATTCCAACTGAAACAATCATGCTTTAGAATGGAAGTAGAACATTATTTATATTTTTCATAGCTGATGTCATATAGCAGTGAAATAACTCAAATCAGGTAATCTGATCCCTCTTTTTTTATTTGTTTGTTTGTTTGGTTGGTTTGGTTTGTTTTGTAATTACCTTAAACACATTCAAAGCTACAGGTACATTTTACTGCATTATCAGTAAGTTTCCACCAAAAAAGTAAACCTGAAGTGAAGGGGCTAGATCATATATATTTTATTATTATTATTATTATTTTATTTTCCCAAATAGCATCAGGAAAGAATAAGAAAAAATGAAGTATTTAAAAAAAAATAATGAAGACAGACTATGAATACCTGCACTTCTGCAATTACTATTAGTAATTACAGAATTAGTAATACTGTAATTGTATTAGTAATGTGAAAATGTGCTTAATGACATCAGACCAAAGATGGTATTCAGCTTCAGACTGTTGACATCTAGACACAGATGTTCAAGTATTTGTGTTTACTTTTCAGATATGCAAGAACAAGTGTTACTTGGGGGATAATGGAGTCCTTCTTTACCATGACTATAAAGCCCGTGAATAATGTATGTTTACAATATAACTATGCTTTTTGTATGATATTGTTATTTTATACCTTCATTCCACATGGGTGTACACTCACAGGTATATAGAAACTCAAACACACAGATCTTCTTTTTCTCTTGTGTTGAAATATCCATCATCTAAAAAGCACTAGTCCTGCCTCTGAAATAAGATATCCCATCACAGTAAATGCAAATTAAATCACTACATTCAACGGACTCTTGAAAGCCTTTCAGTTTACAGTATATCTAAAACAATCAAAGCAATTCATTGACTATATTGATCTATTCATGTGATCTATTGGCTGGAGATGTCTAATTCACATGTAGGCACTCGAAACATCTAAATCCCACCATCAATCCGGAATATTGATCTCTATTGACATTCTAGTGCTGTATACCATTGGAGATCTCCATGACAGACTAGCAGACATGACACTCATGATCCTCATGTTTTCACTGATTACACAGCAGAATTATTTTAGGTTATGTGATAAAAGTTCATCTGCACACTTACAAAGGAGAAAAGTGAGTAAATGATGGTAATGGTCTTGGGGAAGAGTCCAAATAATACCCTTCTCATCTTCTCCCAGACAGTGTCTGTTGGCCCTTCAAAGGCTCATCTCCACAAACACAGAGAAGCACAGGAAGGTCCAGTGACAGGCAGGAACCCAAATTAAGGACTCAGAGGAAAGAGCACCCCATTCAGGCCCCTTCTATGCTTGTCCCAGGAGAACCTCAGCCACAGTGCACAAACCTGAAACCCTCTAATATGACTCAAAGGTCACAGCTGTTATATACCTGTGCTCTGCATGCTTATTATGCCTGCTAGGAATACATGATCAGCATAGTTACAGACTGAACCTGAGGGCATGCAGCTATCATAGCCTTTCTTCTGTCAGGCTGTCATATCAGGCACAATATTATCATCTAAATAAATTGAGTGCTCTATAATCACCATGTCACAGTAGAATTAATTCACAGTTTAAATCATGATTTAATCAGTGACAAATATTTTAACTTTGTTACAATTAATTTCACATAATGGTAAATGAACATAGTATTCAAACATGAATTTATTTGATTATAAAAAATAATTGAATCCTTATCAGGTAAATATCAAATCACTTCTAAGGAAGTTGACATTTCAGTTCACTGATATGAGTGAATATGAGTCACTTTTCTCATATTCAAAATTCTTTAGTTCTATTTAGGAAGAAAGAATTGTTGCTTATAATGCAGAAATCACACATGAATTAATTATGTACAATTGATCTTATTCTTCCCAATCACATAGTCTAATACTCAAAATTAATTAAAAGGAGACAGATAGCAAAGTTATTGGTATCTTATTTACAAGATCACCAAATCAGCCCAATGTAATTTTCTTAGCACATAAAAATGTGAAGTTCACAATACAGTAATTTTTAATGTTCATTTTTCCAGATAATTCCTGGGAAGTTTGCTGTAAGCTAAGAGGTTTGGGGTTTGGTTTCTTTGGGGTTTTTTAAGGCTTTAACCCTAATTACCTCTGTGTTTTGTACCTAATCTTGTATCATGTGTCAGAACAATTTATCAAACAAGGGTTTGATAGAACAATGGAAATTTTTCCATAAGTCTGTTCTGTAGCTGAAATATCTTATTCAAGTTGGTTACTTTTGATTTGTTTTCATTATTAAGGACTAATTGCGCTATAATTCTGCTGATGTGAGTAAAGTTAATAGAAATTTTAATGAAAGTATAACTTTATTAGGAGTGAAATTCAATGTCTTTTGAATTACAAAGTAAACATTTTGTCTGCCATGGTATATGGTCTTTAGATAATGTTAGCTACAGGAACATAGACATATTATTCAGCTACTTCAGGCTTCACACATTTTTTCTGTTAATGTAATAGAAATATATTTAAAAGAATTAATAACATAATACTATTTCAAACCAAGTTCAAGCCAAAACTGCTCCTCAGTTTCTGAGTTACCTGAGTTCTGAGTCAGAGTTAATTTCCCTTAGCTTTTTTGTCAAAGAGGAACAAGAACTTCTTTCACTCATTTGTAGTTTTCATGTTGTTTTTTATTTCCATAACCATAGAAGTAATATTTCATCATACACCGATATGTGTATGATGATATGATTTTGTCTTGTCTTTGCACATAGTGGAGTATTGAAATTTTTCTGTAGGAGTTATTACATTTTTGACTCATAAAAGGTTTTGAAAAAAATTCATTTAATTTTAGCATTTAAGAAATATGCATATTTTAATCAATTGTAATATTTCTTTAAAGTTATGTCCCTAACATGATTTTGGAGTCAACTAAGGTTATAAATTTTTTGTCTTTATTCAGACCAAATTACCTTTGAAATAAAGCAGGACTTTTTTCTGTATGTTGGGTTCACAGTGAATACTTCAGGAAATTACTTCTGGCGTAGAATTTTCTTGTTGTTCTGTTCAATGCTTGTGAATGAAATGAAGCCAAATGGTCAAAGAGAAGAATGGCAAGGAATATCTACTGCTGACAATATATAGAAGACACATATATCTATGCTTCCTGCCAATTCATGTGATAGAAAACTTTACCCAGATGAAATAGTGCTGTTATGTTTTCTACTGAAATTTAAGCTAACTGCCTACATTTAAAGTATGTTTACTAGATAGACTTGCAATAGGCTAAAGCCTAGTAGAGTTAGTTTTATTTTGACAAATTTTTTCACTTTTATCTAAGACCTGCCATGTTAGTTCTTCAAATGCTGTTATTATTAACAGTGTCTGGGAGGGTCTTCAACTACGTCTTTTTCCTGTTGATCAGGTACTACTAATCACTCTATCAGTACTTGGTTCTTCAGTCCATTTCCATGTCAGTTTTCTACTCCACTGTTCTACTGTGGGCTGAATGAAGGACTATATTTTAAATCTCTTCAGGTAGATTTAAATGTATTCTAAGTGAAGTTAACATAACATTCAACTAATCCTTTGTTAAACTGAGCATTTCATTCTGGCTGAGTTATGTAAGAATTTCAGTACCTACTGTGAACTGTATGTATTTTATTAGTGACATCTGAGGCATCAAAGACATTTTTATCATTGCCTTTTAATCAAAACCACTGGCAATAATTTCAGTACAAGAGTTGTTGAAGTACAGAAGTTGATGAAGAGTTCAGGTTTCTCTGATACTTTCAAATAATGTACAAATCCTGCATACAGGAAGTATAAAACAACAAGAGAGAGCTTTGTTTTGCAAAGACTCAAGCCTTTTCACTCAGGAAATTAGTTTTGAGTAATAATATGTGTTTATGTTTCAGCTAAGGGTGGTTTTATACTGGTCCCATTAAAGGTGTGATATTAGATAGCAGCGATGTTAAATGAAGAGCTGTAGACATAACTACCAGATGAAGATGTTTCTTCTAAACCAAAATAGTTTACACAGCATAGATCCTGACCATTAGAGAGACCAACTTCCTTTTGGCATTTTACTTCTAAAGGTATGATCACTGTGATGGTACTATTTGGTCTACAAACAAATGATTAGGCTGCTGCTGATCTGAGTTTAAGCTAACTGAATGGTATGTGGACAATTGACAGTCTCGGTAAGGGAAACTGCTAGCAGAAGGAAGATGAAAAAATTTACAGATAATCCCATGAGAGACAGTTGGATCACACAGATGGTCCAGGAGAAGGTATACAAGAGACAATGAGATTTAGGAAAGCACTGGGGGCCTCTGGGGGAGAGGAGCAGCATCTCAGTAATCCCACGGGTATCAGAATTTTGGGTTATAGATATAGCAAAACCAAACCCAAAGGAAAAACAGTAATTACAGGTGGGTTGTTTATCTAGGAGAAGATTTGTGAGAATAGAGAAAAAAGAATCAAGACATGACAAAAAAACAAAAGATGCAAATTATGTGGTCAGTGCTGTCAGAGGTACTTGTTAGGCAGCCTTGAACTTGATGACCACCCTTTATATTAGGCCAAGAAACTAAACTAAACTTTTTCTTCTGTCCATACCATACTACCAGATGATCTGTTTCATCTGTCTGGAGGACTGATATGGAGAAGCCGTAAAGGTGCTTTCCCTGGATAACAAGAGAACAGGCTGAGAGGCAGATCAATCAAGCATCCTGATACCATCATCACCATCTCAGTGTCTGTTCCAGGTCTAATGAAGCTGGCATCTTCCTATTTCCTAGCAGAAACAAAACAGCATCGTTTTAGTTGATGAACTAAAGAAAATTACCATAGGAAATTGCCTATGGACCAGAATTTGTTATGTTAATTATATTTCCTCTTTCAAAAAAAAAAAAAGTTTCATAACTATCAGACTGAACTACAAAAAAAAACCAACTATACTTTCATGGATAATATCACTGAAAATGACTATATTTTTTCTACTTAAAGATTAATGTCCACCATAAAAGAAGTAAATATATGGTACTGAGTCTGATCTTCTATGAAAATCCAACTCTCTCCCATCTTCTTGTATTTTAGTATTAGAGCAAACTAATAAAAGAAAAGATACACTTTGTGTGTGAATGGATGTATATGTGGGCAGACATGTTTCTATTATTTTATTTAAGCTAAGGAAGTTTATGTCTAAAAAACACTGACTACAATATGTGTTGCAGTCTTCTGTTTGTGATAGATTTTTGATGAACTGAAAAAATATTTATTATCTTAGTTGATTATCCCTTATCATCCTCATAAAGTTTTCTCCATGTTTATGCAGGAGAAATTAGCTGCTAGCTCATAGCAGTAGGTGAAATCAGGACACTTAAGAAATAACTACTAAACTCTTTGTCTGTAAAATGACAAACATCGTACTATGTCTAGAAAATAAGCACTATTTCTCATACTTTGATGTCTAATATTGTTTACGTCTTCTGACACATTACAAATAGATACCTAGGTCATTCATCTTTTCTTTAAGTGTGTTAATCAGCATTTGAAATGATGCAGAACAAAAAGAAGGAACTGGGGAGAGGGAGGCTACATTTTTCAATTTCAGAAATGGAAGAACATTCAAGTTGTTTGGTTTCTATTGTTGCCTATTTGAGTCTCAACTTGTACTTGATTAAAGCTCCATTAATAATTATTAGAGATTTCTTCATGCAAACCAAATAGCATTTAATTAATTTAACTTACAGTTGTCCACTAAATGACCAATAACTGGCTCAGAGAACTCCTAAAAAAGTGTATGAATGTAAAAGAGTTTAAACCACACTGAGAGTAAAGTTTCTTGATGCTTAGTTTACTATTTTATTTTAATATATATATATCTCACAACATCAGTGTTTAGCATAAAATTACATTACTTATATGAAATAAGGCTTCATTAATTATAATTTAATTCCTTTGCACTTCATGTCATAGTTTATCAGAGGAGAAGGAAACAAAACAGGTGTTCTTCCTGTCCATTGACACTGTCTGGAAGAAGTAGTGTAGGTGTATAACTCCTACATTCTCTTTTCAAATTTACACAGAATTTGTGCCTTATATGTTTTTAAATCAAATACCTCTATGCAAAGGGAAAATTAAAATATAACAGTATATTTTGGAAACAAAGTTCTATTTGTATTTCTGAAAAAGTAATATGTTTTCTATATTTTTATTAAAATCATAAAATCAGAGTTTAAAAAAAAATAGGGACTCACTGTGTGGAAAATCCGTGTTTCAGAATTTTATTTGAAATGCTTTTCTCTTGGCATATAATAGAAGCTTCTTTCAAAACCAAAAATAAACACAAACCCAAAACTAATAAACAAAAACAAACAACAAACCAAACAAAAAACCCCAAAACAAAACAAACAAACAAACAAAAACAGAACAAAAAATAAAGCCAACTGCAAGGCATCAGATTGGCTATGTTATTCTCCAGGTGGAGTTGCCATCCCTGGAGGTGTTGAAGGAAAGATTGGATGTAGCATTTAGTGACATGGTCTAGCTGATGTCATGGTGTTGGGTCATAGGCTGGACTTGATGATCTTGCAGGTCTACTCCAGCCTCAGAAATTCTGTGATTCTGTGATTGGAAATGTTCAAAGTCAGGTGGGATGGGGCTCTGAGCAATTTAATCTAATGAAAGATGTCCCTGCTCATGGCACGGGAGTTGGACTACATGAAATTGTAAGGTTCCTTGAAAGCCAAACCATCCTATAATTTTGACACTAAGGTTAGCATTACAGAGTAGGAGACAACATGTCATCTGGGTGCCTAATTTCTTTAGCTCATAAACTCTATAGCTAATAGAGATATAGTCAATAAGGCAGTGATCAGTACTGATAATAATCAAAGAGTATTGAAAGATATTACAGATCTCAGCTCCTACATTGTCTGCTTTTAAATTGACCTTGACTGAGAGAATGTCACTCACATGTAGGTATGCATGGCTTAAATGCAAATATAAAAACCTAATGACGTGAGCTTATCAACTCCTCTGACCCCTGATTCCTGCTGCCTTGTATAAGTTTAGCATTACCAGAAGGGTATGCATGTTGTCTTGAAATACACTTTTGTGTAAGAGATGAGTGAGTATCTGCATGCCAAATTTGAGAAAGGGCATTTCCAGTGTTATGGCTTCCTTATAATTTTTTCAAAGGTTTAAATCAAACCTATTTTTTGATGCAAAAAGTATATTAAAATATTCCATTCTTACATTTATTTTTTGGCTTAATTCTGTATGTGTGAATAATGTGAGAACTAACAACCTGCAAAGGTTTAAATTTGTCTTATCAGCATTTTTCAAAGAAGTCTCAGTAAAAGTAAAGTTTCAATGTTATCTTGTTGACAAGCTAGGGAGATTTCAAACAGAATAGGTGTCAAATGCATGAAAAGATATCTGCCACACTTACAGAAGTATTCTGTTTTGTATTTAAACAAGATATGAGATAGAAGGCTACAGTGCCGGGGGAAAAAAAAAAAAAAAAAAAGAAAAAAAAAAAAAAAGGAAGGGGAAAAGAGAGTAGAATTTGACTAAAAAAAGTTAAGATGATAGACCACATATTACCCACAGGTCAAGAGCTGTCAAATCAGTATTAACAGCTGAAATGAAGTACAGGCAGGCCTGAATCCCTCCCAGCAAACATCAGAGCCAAAAGGCATTTCAGAAAGAAATCCACACTAACACTATGGCAGATACTTTTTCCACTGTCCTTGACAAAATACACTAAGCTATTTGAACTCCCTGTCACAAGAGTGTCATTTCAGAAAGACAGAAAGGATTAGTTGTGACTCTCAGTATTACAAATGAGGCAGCAGGAGTACTATTGAAAAGTCTCACCACATTAAGATATTTAAAGATGTCCTAGTCCGAATTAAAATAAAGCTAATTCTGTTCAGTGATTTTACTTTTTATATCAATCTCTTCTAAGTGCACTTTCTGAAGTTAACAGCATATTTTTGCTGTTAACTTTGCTTCCAGCAGTGGTAACACTTCACGTTTACAGTTAATACCAAGGATTGGTATGGAGACCAAGGTCACTACTGAATCTTGTGTACCATTTTGCAGGGTGCATAATGTAAAAGGCTGCACCTGAAGGTAGGAATGACCAGGACAGGTGACCATAAACTGACCATCAAGGTATTCCGTTCCATGTATGTCATCAGTAAAAAGCTGAGGGATTACAAGGGTCAAGCTCTCTTCAATGACTGTCATCAGAGGAATATTCCGTCCATTCTGCCTTCAATCCTGATACATGTGTTCCTGAATCCAGTACCAGAATCCAGTGCCTGAATCTGGTTCATGTCTGCTGCTGAGTCCAGTCTGGGACTTACGCAGTGCCTGCTCCACAGCATCAGTGGTAACACTGAAATAATTGCCATCAGCGGAGATGGGTTCAATATTGGTTTTGTATATATTTGCATCCATTTAATTTTATTTTTATTATTTTCATTAAATCAGTTATCATTTTCTTTTCTAATCCACAAATCTTTCTCCCTTAATCCTTTTCTATTCCACTCTAGGAATTCTATTCCTCTAGGTGCTAGAGGAAGGCACCATTTTCATTTCCTGCAGCATAGTTTTCAGTTCTAGAAATATAATTGGAGTTTCCTGCCTACCATTAATCTGTATTTTCACCCAAGGTTTTGATTCATAACTGTTACTTCTTGAAAGTAGACAGCTGCTGTGACGCACCTAAATAGTACATCGCATAAACCACTTGTTCTTTTCAGTTTCCACTGGCTAGTTTTTGTTTGGTTTTGCCAAATCTTAAACATTAAACATGACTAAAAGATTGAAATTTAGGCAGATTCTCCAGACCATTCTTACCTCCCTCTTTAAGTGGCATCCCAGAGGTAGATTCCATACCCACAGAATATTCCTTTATTTACTATCAATATTTCCTTTCACATTGGTGCAACAATAAACCAAACTAAACCAAACCAAACACCTCATAGCATTTCTCCAGTTATGGAAATATGTAACTTAAATGTGTTCACAACATCCTTTTATATCCTTTTACTAATTCCTGCTTTCCTAACAATTTCCTTTTCTTCTAAATGATGTACAGGAAATAAAAACAAATTTAAACTGAGAGTAATAAATCTTAAAAAACTTTGAAAATTGTAAGAAGTAATGAAAAAAAATCTGATATATATATATTTCAAAAGAGAAGAGAATGTTAGAAAACTATTCTTCTGACTGTACCCATGTTCTTCATCCATGTATTCTTAGAGCTAATAGAAAAACAACAAACTGCATCAAGATAGTATATATTTACCAATAACTCTCAGAAGTCTATTGCAATTTATGTTGAGATAAATATGTTCAGCCACAAATCAAAGCCACAATACTTCTTTGCTAGTCTAGTCATTCAACTATGAAAGGAACATCTAATTCTATAATATTATAAGACATTTGGCTCTAGAAACATCAGCTCTAGTCCACTTACACTATACTTTCAAAACAGAGAACTTTGATCATGTCTTAGTGCAGAGCTGTCATCATAATATTTGCAAGAAGCATAAAAGTTTTTCTATTGCTAACTCAGAAAAAAATGGCTAGCTTGTCTATTGTTTTAAAAGTCTAGTTTATTGATAATGAATCACAGATGACTTGATAAGTTTGCAGAGAAACATTTGAGAAATTTAATATTATTTTATAAGTTGGAGTTTTAATTCTAGCTAATTAATTGTGGATGAATGTCAGCCTGAATTGCAAAACCATTAAGAAATAACTTTTAATGTTTTTGAAACAGAAAATAGAACTAAGAATGAGACTAGTCTCTTTTGATTCACTAATGCAAAGGAGAGAGAGTTCAAAGATAGGTTCTTCAAAACTCAATTTCCTCATTTAATTCTGAAATTTATATTTTCACAGAGGGCTTACTAAGTAATTATTTGTTTTGTTTCTCAAAAAAAAGAAAATTATGCTCTTATCAGATGCTGATTTTGGACTGACTAAGAGGAAAGAAAAAAATTACTCATTTTGAAAGGAAAATTCCTCAAGTTCTTAGTACAGGTTTTGAACTGAACCATATGGAAATCTTACACTTCTGTGAAAAAGTCAGAATAGGGCAGTTGTTAAACCAATGAGCTAAAAAGAACCAGAATTTGTCATTAGCAATGATCTAATTTTACCTGAATTGTGTTATTCTCACTCCGAGAATAACTAGGTCCCTCTGAGAACTACATAAGAATGTACCGAAGTATCAGTTTTGATGAAGCTCTGAGCAACCTGATCTAGTTGAGGATGTCCCTGCTTACTGCAGAGGGGTTGGATTAGATGACTTTTGGTTGTCCCTTCCAACCTGGGGCATAATATAACCTCTTGCAGTTTAGGAGGGACATGTGTGTTATCACTTTCCCTCCATCCTCCCAAACTAGATACTTCTGAATATGATAAAAAGCTTAGCATTAAACATTTAAGGACCCTTAATCACAAGCAGAAAGATATTATTTTAAATTACTTAAGGTTAGAATAGTTGTGGAAAAGAGACAGTCTGGTCAACTGTCCTAACTCAGACACCAAAATTCTGACTTAAATAAAATTTAGGAAATTCCATCTCTTGGAATGTCCCTCTCATCAGAATTTGGTCTAGCAATTTCAGTAGAAATATTTGGGTATGAATATCATAATGAAGTACTGAGACAGTTTTTGCACCAAAGGAATTAATTTCATAATGATTAGTTTCCTGTATCAGCATGTTCTTTGTCCTTCATCTCTGATCCTGAAGTGTTCTGCACTTCAGCTTTGGCAGACAGAGACACATGTTCTTCATCTGGTGTATAAACATTAATATTCAGCTTAGTCTCATGCATGAATAATACAAGAAAATTACAAGAGAAGCCCATGGACATAGTTCAATGGATAATGTAATAAATTGAGTTCTGGGGGAAAAAAAGAAGTTGCACCTCAAGGAAGAGCTATCAAATATTTTTTGCTAACAAAAGAAATCACTACAACTGAGCCCAGTTTTACAAATTTATCTATAAGCGAAAGCAGCTTTTTCAGCACATTTATTGCAATGTTTGCCAAAAGGGAGAAACGTAGGTGTGGGAGGGATGGCTATTTCATTTTGTTTCAAAGGGAACTCATTACACACAGCAAATGAATTTCACCTTATTTCATATTTTTTTCTTTTCAATAAATACTTTTTTTCACTAATTTTATATGGCATTTTCAGCACAGCAAACGCTTCTTATGGACATGTAAGGGAGATGACTCAGAATATGGAGTCAGTGAGCTGTCAAAAATCATGCTAAGTCACATGTTGGAGCCACAGTTATCTTCTTGCTTTGTATTAAAAAGAAACAGAACTTCCTTATTCCTGTTACATATGAAATGGAATACAGGTTGAAAAGTCACTTTCCAAAATAGCATTGTGGCACCAGCTGAGATTTTTAACTGTTTGAAAAATAGCTAGTGATACTATTCACTGCTTTTTATGGCACTCTGAAAATTCTATCTTGTATTTGACAGTATTGCTGAATATAAGATTGATAAACTGTCCTCCTTTAGTTCATGCAGTATTAAATTTTATCCTACATATCATTTTTATCTTGTAAATTTATTTCTTTAACTTCAGTATGAAAGAAAAGAACAAAAGAACAAAAAGAACAAAAAGAACAGAAAAGAAAAAGAAAAGAAAACAAAAGAAAAGAAAAGAAGAAAAGAAAAGAAAAGAAAAGAAAAGAAAAGAAAAGAAAAGAAAAGAAAAGAAAAGAAGA
>JANHFX010020366.1:26963-48307 GCA_027560015.1 Chloroceryle amazona
TTACAGTTATATAATAATTATTATTTATAATATATGGTTATATAATATATGGTTATATATAGTTATATAATTATTATATAGCTATAATTATAGTTATATAGTTAATCATATAACAAAGGGAAACTGGAGAAACAAACTGAAACTTTTTAGGAAAACATATTATTGTAATTTTTTTAGAGAGAATGGGAATGGAATATTTTGGGAATAGCTGTTCATTTACTCAGAAAATAAATGTGTGAAAATTTTATTTTTTAAATGTGATTTTAAAATAAAATAATCTTCAAAGAAGACATTTCAAGTAACTTTAAAATGATAATTAATTTTGTTGATAAAAATGCTTCAAACTAAACTGTTTGAACCAATAAATAAGGAGGCTACAATGATTTTTAAGCTACTTGTGTCAGCAAAGGAACAAAGAGAAGCAATGACTTTGTAGTTAATGACCATACGCAAGAAAAGTATGCAGATAGGAGAATAAGTAAGAGAAGAAAGGAATGCACAGAGAAGAATCAGAATAAAAACTAGGTCTAGTCAGTTGTACTAAACAGTTGACAAAGTGTGAGGAAAGAACTTGATAGCAAATGATAGAAAACTGCCAAGGATGCTGAAAGAAAAGTTCCATCAGTACTTTGGTGTAAAAGTTTTTATAGGAGATTATTGTAGAATAGATGACTTGCTGTTGCAGTAGTTGTGTAAAAACAGCTTTTGTACTTAAAATGAAGAAAAATATATGAATCTTGGCTAATTTTAAATTAAACAAACCTGGGGAGGATAAAATCATAAACTATTTAGTATGGGAAAATAATTTTTGAATACCAATAACTTTTTGAATATGCACTTGTTATCTAAAGACTATGAGATTTTATTTACTTGTGTATTTATTATTATTAAATGGTTTATTAAAACTTAGAAAGGCTTGGGAGAAAAAAAAAAGCTAGAAATATTGTACCTTGAGAAATTAATGCAAATCAATTATTATCAACTTATTTTATGTCAAGCTTAATTTCAGATAAACCTCACTATGCTAAAGTTACTTTTTAAAACCAACAGCAATCGGTTCAATGAACTAGTGCCCTATTTTGTCCTGGAAAAACAAATGTTTTCATTGATTATAAATGCAAAGCTTTCATTGATTAACAACTTTCTTGGAACTTGTTCAGATGACTGCAGTAACCCATGTATATTTTCACAGAGTATCCTTGAATTGCATGGCTATAGAACAAACAACAGCAGGAAATATTTTTCAGATTCTCTTTTGAAATCCTCTAATTATAGACTCAAGCATCTAAGATCATAAGACTAGAAAGACTGTAGAAGAAGCATGACCCTAATCTCTTTGTTATATTACTTGTAAAATGGCATGAAGGAATTCTTAGTCATATGCTTGGAAGCACTCATGAAGTGTCCTTCAAGCTTTTAATCCAGGAAGAGCAAAGGGAATTTTTGTCAGCTTCCAGTTATAATGTTATTTTAATAAAATTTAAATAAATGTGATTACTGTAGATCTGACCTAGTGTCAGAAGAGTTAACCTAAAGTTTATAATCTTAGAGCATTCATGAGGTAAATATGAACAGCATTCACAGAGGGGAAATTAAAGCCATAACACCAGACTAAAACAGCTCTGAAATAAACACTATGTACTACATGCGGTATAGATGTGTCCATGAGCACCAACTGCTGATGCCCCAGTTAAATTACATGCACCTACTGTGACAAAATATTGCTAGCATAGATGTAGTCTGGCAAGTTGTTTGTTTTTTTTTTTCCATCAGGTGTTTATGAATGCCTTAAGAATAAGCTTGTGCGGCTGATCTTCCTGTCTTCCACTCTGTGATTCAAAGTTTTAGAAACTAAAAATATATAGGTCACTTATGTGGCCTTTAATATGGAGAAGTGATGAGAAACATCATGATGAGTGTCAAGGTTTAGAGCTGGGCTGACCACTAGACAAATTACAGATGCTCTATATTAACCCCCCTCCCTCCCCAAAGGGGAGGAAAAAGGGAATAAGGGAGAAAGACTTAAGGATTAGAGAACTAAATCAGCTTTTATGAAAAAAAAAAAAAGTAATACATACAAATATATACAAAACCAATATCAAACTCAACCACCCTGATTGGAATTACATCGCCATCACCACAGATGCTGTGGAGCAGGCACAGGGGAAGTCCCAGACTGGACACAGTTGCAGATAGGAACTGAATTTAGGAGATGGATTCTGGAACCAGATTTAGGAACACTCAGATTGGGATCAAACACAGAACAAACAGAGTCCTCCTGAGACACCGGCCATTGAAGAAGAGAGCTTGACCCTCATGATCCCTCAACATTATACTGAATATGACATATATGGGATGGAATACCTTGTTGGTCAGTTTAGGGTCACCTATCCTGGATCCTTCTCTTGACAGGTGAGGCCTTTTACTTTCTTTTACCCCGTAATGTGGTACACCAGAGTTAGCAGTGACTTGGTCTGCATACCAATCCTTGGTAGTAACTATAACATCACTACTTAGCAGCAGACACTGAGTGAAAATAGGCTGTAAACTTCAGAGAATGCATTTATTTAGAAGAGACTGAGATGAAAAGTAAAATCACTGAACAGAATTAGTTCTGTTCTAACTCAAACCAGGACAATGAGAAAAACTAGTGAAGAAAATAATTATATGATTTATATAATCTGCTGTAAGTGTAACTGAATTTCCTGACTTTCCTTTACAATAATTGTTTCCCATTTATTGACCATAACATCACATTTCTTCATATACTGTTTCAAAATTTATTATTTCTAACAACTCTACAACTAGACTATATCCAATGGGTGTTAAGACCCAGATCTGTAATAATCTGTGCACAAAAGATATTTCTACTCTTGACTGATATCAGATATGTGGTGATTCAATGAAGTCTTCAAATTCCATTTACTCCCAAAATCCTCTTTTAGGAGGAGCTACATCTGTGGAAACTCAGTAAAATAAGCGTCTCAATTTCTCTTTGGTTTCAGATAGTCCTTTCCTATATAGTTTAAATGTTATTGTTTCCTTCCAACATCTCCTGTGATATGGAAGCTGAGTATTAAAAAATACTGGGTGTGAAAAATTCATAACAAGTCCATAGCTGTAAAGGATACAAGTCCCCAGCTATAATCAAGTGACACAGATCTTAAAACCTTCTGACGGGTCATCCTTGCTTTAACTCTGTCTGGCAACTCTGGTTTGGACCTCACACCAATGCCACTAGACCAGGAACAGACAACAGTGTCAGTGTAACAACAGGATGTCTGATCTGATGCATAATCTCTCACTAGAGAAGGCAAGAAACCTGCACCTCCATAGACCTTCTGATTACACAGAGAGATTTAACTCCTAAGGTATAGTCAGAAAAATTGGTGCAATTTAAATTACTGCTCCAAGTATTTGATCAAGCACAGAGCTACCCAGCAGGTGCTTCCTTCAGCCCCAGTTGTATCATTTTAATAATTTATTATCCTTTTTTCCTATTTCCTGATGATCTTTTTCACTCCCCTCAAACACTCCCTTTCTCTGCACTGATATCCTTCCCAATAAACAGAATGCCCCTAATGATTTTTTCCTCACTCATATCAGTTTTGCTACAGCCACACCCAAATTTGCTGGTTTTAATGTGGCTGCTCATGGAATCCCAGCCTTACAGGTTTAACTGATAATTTATCTAGGCACTTCTGGCCTTTTAAGACACTGCTCCTCCAGTGCTTCCCTGTGCTCCTCTCCAATTATTTGTGAGGTTCATATCTCACAAACCTAGCCCTCAACCAACTGTGAGATCCAGTAATTGTTCATGGAGCTACCTATAAATTTGCTCTCCTTGTTATCTGTCATGTCCAAGAATTTTTCATGCCCTCTTCAGCAAGTACTCATGTCCTGTTCTGCAGTTTCCCATGTCCTGTTAATGTACTTACCTTCAGGCCAGGATCCTTTCAACAGCCAAACCCTTTGCCTGCTACCCTAGTACAGGTGTGAATTGCCAAGTGCAAAAGACTGACAGGAACTCATTCATGAAGCCTTAATCACATCACAGAGACAAAATTTTCTAACTTTGTTGAAGCGGTCATTGACAGAAAGACCATAAATCATAGTGGCAATACTATTTATAGCAAATATACTTACAATATTAATTGATTACTCTTCTCTTGAACATGCCACCTGCAGTATAATCCAATGATATTTGGAGAGTACCAAAGGTACTAGAGCAGAAATCACCACAGATGCCTAGAATAACATCAAACCCAATGTAAATATTAGGCAAATAAAAGAACAATGCTAATTTGGCTATACTATTCTTGTTACCAATTACTGTTTTTTCCAGAGGTTGCTCAACTGTTTCTCCATTGAAATAAATTGCCTGATTACAACTTACTTTCTATTGCATCGGTGACTTCACTGATTCTAATAAAGTGTATAATCATTAAAATGTCATAATGGGGATTGTGTAAATGTTGGCTCTCATTTTTGCCTTTTTCAGAACAGTCTGGGCTGGAAAGAACAGAGTCAAGAGCCTTGTGGTAAAAGAGGCCTTTATAAACTATGTTTTAAAAATATGATCTGAATCTTTCAGATCTATCTAAACAGAACTGAAACTAGTTAATTCACTTTACCATCTCCCATAAGTCCAGTTTAGTTATGTATCTGTCCTTGCAAGTAAGATTTCATTACTGAGCCATGCATTTATGCAGAAGCTCTATGAAGTAGATGTTAATATTGTGAGTACACAGAATAATGTGCTACACTAAAGAATTTATTCTTTAAAACCATTTTTTTTTTAATTCTTCATGTGATATACTTGTTTAAGATTTAGTTTCCAAACTCATCATTTAAATTTTTACTGTCTAACCCATGCCTTGTCATAGAATGTCCCAGCAATAGGTCATTTGCTGTGTTGGAACCCAGGATTCCTCATAAGTAATTCTTTCAACTTTACAAGCAAAAGGAATGAATCAGAATTCACATCTAAATGTTCCTTGAGAAGCTTTATATTAATGTAAACATTTTTTGAAATCCAGTTGTGTAAATAGGTTTTTAAAAAAGATACAAGTAACTGTAAGGAAAGGTTGGATTTAGTATTCAGACATCACAATCATTCTTTAAGTAGTGCAACATCACTATATGGCATTATCCCATGTTACTGATTTTGAGATATGAAATAAAACAATATTTAGCAACTTCCTTGGAATGACAGTTTTACCCTTAAAGTTTCCTCAGAAGAGATCATGTATTTCTTGAACTACAAATAAGCTATGATATGTAAAACAAATCCCCAGACAGAGTTAGAGAATGATGAATGCTTTTCATAATAATTTTCAACCAAGAGCTTAACTCTTAATAGACAACTTTCTTAATGAATATCTTATGCTTTTGCTTTCTGTTACTTCACAACAGTAACACAGAAGGGACTTCTGCATACTGAATTCCTCATCATGAGGATAAGGCTTTTTCATCATAAGGCTCTAAGAAAATAGGTCTTGAAACACACTAAGGTGAGGTTTCTGCATGATTTTTCAGTAGTTAAGAGTGGGAGTCTCAAACAGAACTGAGACCAATGTTATACATGCTATTTTCATTTTTATGGTAATTATGTGAAAGTTACTGCATCTCATATATTCCATTTAAAATTTATTTGATTTCTTTGTTTTTACCAGACTGACTTGCCGTTCTTTTCTTGTTAATAAAATGAAACTGATTGGTCAAATATGATAAGACCTATTCAAATGGGTGCCTCTGCCAAACCACACAGGTCTCAACATCTTACTAGACAACAATAAATGTTTTCATTACAAACACAAAGCAAAAATCCATTTCTTTTTGTCTGAGAAATTGAAAATCTTTCCATTTTATAAGTTTTATAGGGTTATGATAATTAAGAGAAAAAATGAGGAATAACAAAGTAGATCCAGCAGTTCTGAAGTTCAGACCCCTGGAATTTGCAAAGCATAAGTCCTTCCAAAACTAATGAGAACCTTTTGTCAGAAAACATTGTTATGAACCTGCATATTAATTTTATATTTAATTTGTTTCTAAGTGTGGCAGCACACACTACTATGTCTGCTATTACAAAACATTTTAAGATAGCTCATAATTATGATTTAAATACTTACTTAGCTATGCTTCTGTTAATTCAATTCTGCAGTTTAAAAATTAGGTACTTGAGTACCTCAACATCAGATGCCTAGTAACTATAGCTGCCTTAACATCAGGTCAAATACTGAACACAAAACTTTACTCTGTCCTTTTCAGAGGTCATTATATTCCTTTTATTTATTTTTTTTTAACATCTTCAGCTGTTCTAGTTTTACTCTGTTTCAATCTAGTTGTATTCCGTGATTCTGACATTTTGTTTTTATATTATGTATTTATATATTATCTATAATATATATTTACATATGTATAAATATATTACTCCAGTAAGTAGACTTACTCAATATGACAGAATGTTCTGATACAGGAAATTTAGCTTTTCTCCAAATGACATTAGATCAATATATCTATTGAAATCAGTGGAGTTAAAAAGTGTGAAAAGATTCAGACGAGAATTAGAATCTTGCCTACTATTAAAAAACTGTGTTATTTTACACACATTATAAGACTACAGTTTGGATTTTATAAGGATTTGGGCCACCAAATTACAAGTGATTTGAGATTCAAGTTCCGAATGCTGATCATAGTGTTTTACAATCCTTAATCTAAATCATCAGTCATAGTAGGAAAAAGTGTCCAAATACATAATTAGTTAACTATGGACTGGTAAAATATGTTGTGTGGATTCTGAATGGGAAGCTAAGTGTTAAGAAATCTCATGTTATTTTTCTGTCAGTATGTTCTCCAAGAAACAGTAACTGAGTATTCATGCAGAGTACCGGGGATAGGATTTCTACCTAAGCAGGAAATCCAGCCCTTTGTATTATTAAGCTGAAGCCTGTTTGCATGCTATTGTCAATGATAGCTTTGAAAACTAGTTCTAATTGAACTGCTTGGTTTTTTCGTCTCTGCCACCCTTCTTCTAGACCAAAGATTCATTGTTCTGTTCTCTGAACTGCTTTTATAACGCTATTTATATGTTATCTTCTCCACTGTAAAGTCAAGCTTGTTAAATGTGCGCTGGAAAACTATTGACATTTTCATAAAAATATTTGCCATCATTGCCTGTCCTACCTCAGGGATCTGCACCATGCTTTTCCAATTTCGTTTATAAACATTTCAGCATGAGATGTGTAGAACTTTGAAATCATCTTTTCATATCAATGGTTTGATTGTCTTTTTTCACCATATCAAATAAAAATTCTATCCAAATGGATTCAGGCTTAGCATTTAAAACTTTTCTTTTTCTTTTCTTTTTTTTTAACCAAGATTATCACATTTACAGGCATTTTATGTCATATGTCAGGAGGCCATGTCACATAAAAGATCAAAATATCCTTTGAGCACATATCCCATCAACTGATTTGTTTTGCACTGGAAATGATGAAGGTGCACAAAGAACTTTTAAACTCTACTCTATAAATATTCTTTTATAGCAGGTATTATATAATTGGATTGAATAATACAGAAATGGAAAACTAGTAATAAGTCATGATCACATTTCCTACAGGGGTCTGCCGCTAATTAACATCCAGTTTTCTTGGAACAAGCTCAGATAGTTGAGTGTTTCTGAAACTATCTGTATTTCCTTCTTATAATTCATATTATAAAAACAAACAAACCAAACCAAACCAAACCAAAACCAACCAAACAAAAAACCCCAGACATTTTCTATTTCTGAGATCTGTGTATATACATATTTGAAATTAATTTTGTCTCTGGAAGTGATATCCATATCTTTAGTTAGTGTTCTGCCTCATATTGTAGGTCCTTGCCCTAATTATTTCTTCAGTAGTTGCATTTTTACCAGAGGGAAATATTGTACAAGACTTCAAGAGCCTTTGTACTGTAGAAATGTACTGATCAGCCTTATAAAATGCATATTTGTAATCTAATTCAGAAATGCACCAAGCCTCATGTATAAATCAAATATTGTTCATGTAGTAGGTATTTTTATATCTTAGCTGAGCATGTGAAAATCAGCATGCTACTCCTTCTGTATTCACATATTCATCAATTTCCCACATTACTTACAAGAGAGTATCTTGTCTGGATACACCTTGTCAGCTTGCAGAAAAATGAAATACAGTTCCCTGCAGAGAGGGCTTTGTGAGTGTTTTTGAAATTCTGCAGGAAAGTAAGTGGAATTGTCGTACTTGAAGTACAGTTCATGCTGCGTTGATTTGGCAGATTAGTACTTGCCTTGGAGTTTCCATCTTGATTATTATCGCCTAAAGATTTTATTGTGAAGGTAAATCTTACCTGTGAGAATATAGATCTTAGATCTTTACTTCTGTCTTTTCTATATTGTCAGAGCATAACTGAACACTGATTTCATTACTGTCTTTGATCTCACTCTTCATCTCAGATGAAAAAGGAGGGACAATATGCTTTCTATATATCTTTTTCTTTTTTTTTTTTTTTATGATTCACTTGCTTCTTCCATGTGTCTAGTAATAGGATAACACTTAAAAGCAAGAGATTTCACATCCACATCTATACACCTAATTCTTATGTATTGTTTTTGAAGCTTTTCTAGTCAAAGAGGAAAAAAGACACTCCTAGACTATAAGCATTTAGCTGACATGTTTTATGTCTGCTTTATAGTGAGTTTAATTGTAGTTACTTATCTACACTAAGAAAAATATTAATCTGATCTACTAAAAGAAAAATATAGTATGAAGTACTTCACTTTTGAGTAAGCACAGATGCAAGAATAATTTTAAGACCCAGATATTTACTTTTCAAATGAATTATTTCTCAACAGAAAAAATGCAGCAGTGATGGAAAGTAGGGAAATTAACAAATGTTACCACCTATGAAACAGACTGCTCTTATAAATGCTATGTATCTAGATTTCTGCATAACAAGCATTTCCACTTCATAAAAGGCAATTGCATTTGTCGCATTGTTCATAATGCAGTGAAGCATGCATATAAACATCTGCCCTGTTATAAAGCAGCATTGAATATTAAAGTGGTTAAAGACTTCTTGTCTTTAACAAAAATTCCAGAAGACACACTGTGTTAAGTGTATATGGTGACAGAAAAATCTATTCTCATCTGTATTTTATTTCTAGAAGAAATACTACCATGTTTCTTTTTTCTTTTTTTTTTTTTTTTACTTTTAGTTGCTGTAACAAATAAAGTTTAAAAGATACTCAGTATCCTACCAAGTCCAAATTAGAATTGTGTGTCACTTCCCTATTATCCATATGTTTTCCTTTTTTCCTGTCCTTAGTGGACCTAGCTTTTTATTACAGAAATGCAAGTGCCCACAGCAACTTGTAGGTTCTGAAGTCAAAATAATAAGAATCTGGATTCATTACCATATTTAACTCTGTTAAATATAATCATATCTGAAAGACAAAGTCTGTCTGAAATTTCTCATGCTTTGTAAAAAGAAAAAAAAATTAGTTTTAACATTTGAAATTTTAAACAGCTGATGTGGAAGCTTTTAGTAGAAAGTTTTAAAAGTAATTTAAAACAAAATTTTCAATGTAAGCCAGGTAGGCAGTTTGAAATATGATATTTTGTCAGCAAACGTGACGTAAGAAATTTAAAATGTGGGCATGCATAGAATAATAATCAGATCCAAATTCACATACGTTAAAGGTAAAGTGGGATGCCATCTCACTTTAGACTTCTACAGTAATTTTTTGTCTAAGCTAACCACATTTGACTTCTTCTGAAAACAATGAAGAAAAAGAAATAGATTTTGTTTGCAATTTTTATGAGTTGTTATTAGACAAACATCTATTTTATGCTAGAAAATTGCAGACATCACCTTTCCATTGAAAATAATGAGAACATAGAGCAACATACATATATATTAAAGATGTCCACTCTTAATCAGATTAATCCTACATCTAGAAATTATTTGCCCAGGCTTTCTATAATATCAATGGATTTACAGAAAGTCAGCAAAACTATTATTATAAGATTTTTATAAAAGCTCTGGAGGGGATGACCATATTCAGTAACTCTAAACAGTACCCTACATTAGCTGGGACCCTAGATCATGGTTGATGTCAGTAAATTATCTTCCATTCATTCACCAAATCACCATTCACCTTCTTTCTACGACTTCACCTTCATACTCCCCACTCTTAGATGTATTTATACTGAAGTTGCCACAACCTGTCTTTTGCTTGTCAGAATGCAGTAAGTGCTTGGTAGGTATAACTATGATCTGCTTAGCCCTATTTTAATCAGGATACTTGTATGGAATGCATGATTACATTTTCTATTAGAATCATCTTTATCCTATAAGGAAGAGTATGATTTTTAAAAAGAATATTTGTGCCACAGTCACAATGCCTAACTCCAGTCAGTAGCACTGGCACTGCATGCATTCTAGAGGACAATCCTTGCTTTTTTTACTATTCAATGGATAAACCAAAGCTTTTTCCAGAGAGAAATTTAGAGCATGTTTGTTAGCCTCTGTCTCTGAATGATTATCTAGAAAATACTCTAATTCTCTCTTTTTTTATTAACTTTATTGATTACTTTAATATCTTCAAATACATAGTTTAAGCATGGTCTGTAAAAACAAGGAGACACACTTCATTCTTTCTTTCTCAGAAATGCCTACAGTGTTGTGGATTTATATGAATTAAAGCATGTTCTTGCACTGGGAGGGGGAGGTAACACAAAACAACAAAAAAAAATGTGACAAGTGATATTAGAGATAGTGGAAATTCATTAAGCAGCTATCTCCCCAGCTCTTTGATTTATGATTATCTATAATTAGAATGTTTCCTTTCTATTCAAACTGCAGCTTCTTTTATTGCTATTTATCTCAAGTATCCCAGACAAGATATAGATTATTCTTTTTGACTATGACAAAGCATAAAGTATACTTTCCTAGTAGCTTCTTGTTAAGACCATCAGCCCTATACATTGGCAGATATAACTGTTGAGTTTGATAGGATTACTCCTGCAGTCAAGACATACTGCTACTCACGCTGGCTATGTATCAAATATTTCTGCCTTTGATTTTCCCTTTAAATATCATAAAGTTGACTTAATGTGGTCCATGGAGAATCCTTAAATGCAGGGCAGTGTCCAGGTGATATAATGTCTATAAAAAATCAATGTACTTTTGCAACTCTACCTCAACATATTAATTTGAAATCCACCATAAAGGACATACCAGGGACACACTGTAGTAAATATTTGATTATTATAAAGACCCCAATGGGAACTGATATCAGCAGATTTTGTATATTTATTGTGTAGTATTGCTGTATAAGGTTTATTTATGGGCTGAAATAAGCTAGACAAAGAAAAATAGAAACATCACTTATTGCCTAAAATAAATAAAATAATAATAATAATAAAGATGTAGTACTGAATGAATCTCAAGGAACAAATTAAATGTAAAACATTTTTGGGGGGTTTGGCATGAATCTAATGTAATACTGTATCAGTAGTCCTGTAAAATATGTTATTCATTTCCAGAGGGTATTTGCAATGCAAAATTGGCATTCTCTGTTTTGTTGCACACAACCTTTTCAAAAGCTGTATCTCAACTTCTAGTGTCTCCTAGACAATCTTTGAGAAAATATTCTGTTTCTACTTCACAATTGCCTGTGCTTGGGAAAATACTTAGCATTTTTTGTAAGGTCAGAGAGTGATAAGCTGTTGGATCCTTTGCAATCTTTCCGAGTCCAGGCTTGTTGACAGAAAAAAAAAAAAAAAAAAAGTGGTTTTCTGCTGATTTGAGTTTGGAATCCTAAATTTGTGTACATACCATGAAAAGGCAGCTGTATAACATAAACACAGCACAGAAAGTTTTTAAGCACAGCCACAACCTTATCAGTGAGATTCCTAGAGTAGAAAATGTGAAATTCAATTTTGCACAAAAGGACAATCACACAGGCAGCAATTTTGCTGTATAAAAGAAGGTATTTGGAGAATATATATAGTTTGTTAAGATAAGAAGTCTCACATAAATGGCAGGAGGAAGTATTTTATTTCACTACAGTCTTAGTTGTGCTATTCTACTTAAAAAGGAAGTGAATTATTTTTTTTCTAGCTCTGCTCACTGAGGCACTGGAAGATTCATGTAGATGTTAAACTGTACATGAACAATTAAGGAAGAAAATGTGCAGATGTGACAAGCCTTCAGATTTTTCTCTCATAGCTTTTCACATCAGTCAGAAAATTGCCTTTCTGTTTCTGTCAGTACTGTATGTTACTTTTCAGCAACAATTGCTTACTGAAGTTTTGTGTGGTTTCTATTGTTTAATCAAGCTCAGAATCATAGTTAACACATTACAGCATGCATGTTAGTCCAGTGACGTGGAAAACTACACTACTGACATGAAAGGGTCAGAAACTAGATAAAATCTAAAGGAATCTGTGTTGTGAAGTCTGAGGGAGAAGAGAATCTTGGTCTCTTGAGAAATGACATAAGAGATACTGACATTAGTGTGTTTCATTCTCTAATCTGGCCACAGCAGATGGCACTGTCAGTAGAGAAGTCTGGAATTGACTAGAGAAGTCAGCCTCAAGAATAGCAATTTTCAAGGAGGGAGTTGCTTAAAAATTGTTAAGAAACCACTCTATAAGTAATAAAGGACATTTTAATTGCTTGGCACTGTTATGGACAGTTTCTGACTGTCTTGTTAATTTCATAAATATTGAGATCTCCATCTAGCTGGGAATTGTTGTGGACAGTACTAAGAAAATGAAATTATTCATCTGCTAAAGTATTTTATCATTTTGCCTCTGTTAAATTTCTCCATCATTTCTTATAATCTATCACAACGTACTGGAAGTAAACATTAGATCAGGCTTTTCAGTTAAATTAAAAGGAGGAATCACCTGGATGTTAACACTGCATAGGTTTCAACACAATAGTAAAGATATTCTGTCTTCACATATACATTTCTGGTTTTTCACTGTTCATTTTGTTCATAAAAAGAAGGGATAAGGAATAGTAACTAAGTAAATCTGTGGGTAGTGAAAATGTGAAAAAATCATATCAGAACTCTGTACAGAGTTTAAAAAAGCAGGTTTGAGATTTTGCATAGTTTTGTATCTAAATTCACACAGGCAAATGCACTATTTCTCAAATAAAATCTCATCAATCCTATTTAGATATCAACACAGTGATGTCTTTCTGATGGCCCTCAGAATTTTCTACCTTGTCTATCTTTGGAAAAAGCAGTTCAAGCAACAAATTTGCTCATCTTACCTGGATCAGAACACCAGATTTCTGCTACTGTGATGTTGTGCAGATGCAGTAGGCATCTACTACTGGGTAAGTAGCCTTTTATTCTAGGAGCTACTGCAGCCAGTCTGCCAAATCTTATCAGAATCAGTGACAAGTCTAGCCATGGTACGCAGAGATATTTGGTTCCTGTCACTGAACAGACTGGAGAGAAAGGGCTGTCTTTAAGGGCAAAAAGACTGGAAAGAGCTGTTACAGTGAAGCACATTAAGTGCAGCTTGTGTGGTATATACTTTAGATCCCATCTTCAAGGTTTGTCAGATTTAATGTATAGTGCTGTAAATACGGCTGAGACTTTACATAGAAAATATATCCAGGAGTTGGGTTAGGGAAAATCTGACTTATTAGAACATAAGAAAATAATATCCTTATATGTTCTGCTGCTGCAGGGTAGCATTTCCATTTAAGCTGAGAGAAAGCAAGCTGTTCCCCAAAATGACAAATACTTTCTAGCTTTAATTGTATATTTTGCAGACTTTCTTTTATATGGTTTATTAATCCTTGTTAAAAATACACTCACTGAATGTTTTAAAATCTTTTAAAAATTGAAAGGAAGTCCACATAAGGCCTATGACTTATTTTCTTTGGCAATAATTCCCATATGACAGAATTTCTCATTCCTTCTCTAGTTTCTTTGTATTGTTTTTCATAAAATCTATTGGACTATACAAAATAGAAATAACTTTTTACTTTTCAAGGAAAAAAAGAATAACAATTTCTTTAGTTTTGTTCTTCAATTTAATCTGGGTTTGCTATTCTTATACTATTTGCCTTTTAAGTTACTTTAGTTGCTATGAAACTAATGTTGTATTTAAGTATAAAACATATTGGCACCCACAAGTATACTATAAAATCAGTTTACCTGCAATCTGAAATGTGAACTTTAGAATGTGAACTCACTCTGAAAAACAAAATGAAAAAATAATTTTAAAAAAGAACACACCAAAACACTAATATCAGTAGTTAACACTGCATACTCCAGACTGAAACAACTATTTTAGGGGAAAAAAAAAAAAAAGCAATGCATATTTTAGTAAAGTTCAAGCGTGATATGCTGCTCAGTGAGCATAACAAAGCATCTTTATCTAGAAGATGGCCTACAGAGGACCCCAGCTTCTACAGACAATAATTTGAAGATGCTGTTATAATTTAAATAAAGAATTTTAAAATAAAATTAAACAGACATTCAACACTGGATGTCCTAAGTTTCATCTCTGCTGGTGATAAATAATGACAATCACAATGCGAGACATCTACAATATGAAAGGTAATATATGTTTGATAAAATTCTACAAACAGGAAGCATTTGAGACTTCTTATAGGCTAAAGAGGAACTTTGTCTTAACATCTAATTTCAGGAGTTGATGTTTTAGAGAATGAGGAGGAAAAGCGTTAGATTGATGGTGCATGTTACAGAATACTTGTGGGAGACTGTTAATGCCAGATTTGACATGTGAGAAGGAAGAGTTGGATGGCTTATCTCACTACCCATCATTTAAATTGTTGCTTCAACAGAAGCACAGAAATAAAAGAATTAGACAAAAGCAGGTTTAAAAGGGACTGCTGGAGATCAGCTGACCTAGCCTTGTGTTCAGAACAGGAACTTTGGTGAGGTTATCCATGACTCTTCAAGCCAAGTCTTAAATACTTCCAGTGGAAAGATTCCACTTCTCCAAGTATTCTATCCCAACATTTGATTGTCCACAATTCTGGAGAATTTCTTTTTTTTTTTCTAATACATATAGATTCAGTCACTTTGGGCATATCCGTATATATAATATATATATATTCAGTCACTTCAGGCATTTCCTCTGAACTGACTTCTCTGTTGCTTCTTGTCCTGTGCACCTTACAAAGAGTGTAGATCCATCTTCCCCTTAACTATAGTTTAAGTACGGTAAGACTAAGATTATATTTCCCATGAGCTTTCTCCTTTTGATATTGAACTAATCCAGTTCATATAAGTTAAATACTCTTCAGTAGCTCTCCTTGTAACGCTGTCAAATATTTCAATGTCACATGAACTAGAGGGAACAAAGCTCGACATAGTATTCAAGGGTGAACAAACATGGACATAATATTCAAGATGTCTCAAAATAAATGCCAAGCAGAGTGGAATAGTCACATGCCTTGAAATGCAGATGCAGTCCAGGATGTAAGTTGCTTCACTGCTACACTTTTCAACATTACTACACCCAGTCAGGTTTACAGAATCATAGAATCACAGAATGGTAGGGGCTGGAAGAGACCTCTGGAGATCGTCTAGTCTAGATACCCTGGCGAGGCAGTTTTACATGCTGGACATGAGCAGGCAGTGTGTGCTTGCAGCCCAGAAGGCCAATCACATCCTGGCCTGCATTAAAAGAAGTGTGGCCAGCAGATTGAGAGAGGTGATTCTACCTCTCTGCTCTGGTGAGACCTCATCTGGAACACTGTATCCAGCTCTGGAGCCCTGAGCACAGGAAGGTCATGGACCTGATAGAGCAGGTCCAGAGGAGGGCCACGAAAATGATCAGGGGTCTGGAACACCTCTCCTTCGAGGACAGGCTGAGGGAGCTGGAATTGTATATCCTGGAGAAGAGAAGGCTCCAGGGAGACCTAATATCCACCTTCCAATAGCTGAAGGGAGACCTAATAGCCACCTTCCAGTAGGTGAAGGGAGCTTATAAAAAGACTGGAGTAGGCCTGTTTACGAAGGCCTGTAGTGAAAGGACGAGGGTTAATGATTTTAAATTAGAAAGGAGTGGATTTAGATTAGAAAAAAGGAGGAAGTTCTTTACCATGAGGGTGGTGGAACATTGGAACAGGTTGCCCAGGGAGGTGGTTGAGGCCCCATCCCTGCAGACATTCAAAGTAGTGGGTTGACAGAGCTCTGAGTAACCTGCTTTAGTTGAGGATGACATTTAGAGGTCACTTCCAACGCAGACAATTTCTATGTTTCTATATTTCTAGCTAGAGAAAACTGCCCAGGAACAAGCCCAGGCAGGTTTTCAACATCTTCAGAGTTGGAGACTCTACCACATCTCTGGGCAGCCTGTTCCAATGCTTCATCACCCTCAATTTAAAGAGGTTTCTCCTCAAGTTCAGACAGAACTTCTTATGTTCAAGTTTGTGTCTGTTACCACTTGTCCTGGCACCACTGAAAAGAGACTGGTCCCATCTTCCTGACACCCACCCTTTAAGTATTTCTAAGAATTGATAAGATCCCCCCTCGGTCTTATCTTCTCCAGACTAAAATGACCCAACTCCCTCAGCCTTTCTTCATATGAGAGATCAGCATGTTCTGCTGCTGTAGATTAGTCTGTACTAGATGCAGGACTTTGCATTTCCTTTTGTTCAACCTCTTGGAGTTTTTGTTGGCCCACTGTACATTTTTTCCCTTTTAATCTATTTACCTCAGGCCTCAGGCTGGTGTTACTTGAAAATGAAATGACAGTGTATTAAGTGCTGTCATGAAGACTATTTATAAAGATGCTGAATAGCATTGAAGCCAGTATCAACTCTGGAGGAACTCCACTCTTGATTACTGTCATTAACTACCATCATCTGAACTTGTCTATTTAAACAGTTTTTCTTACAACTTATAGTTCATCTATCCAATCCATTTTACAACAAATATGTTCTTGGGAGATCATGTTAAAAGACCCTTATCCTTCCCTTCATCTGCTGAGCAAGTTGTTTCATCATAGAAAACAATTATGTTGGTTGAGCACAATTTCCACTTGGTAAATCCATATTGCCTCTTCTCAGACTCCATGTGCCTGGTAATAGTTGCTCTGAGGAGTTATTCCAGATACTGAAATAAGACCAACTGTTCTGTAGTTTTCTGGATTTTAGGTTTTGAGCTTTCTGGACATGTGCACAGTATTCATTCTGTGGTCCTAGTTGCCTCATATCTAGTTGCAGGAAAACATGCAAGGGGTGGTAGCGGATCCAGACTAATGATTTACCAGTGCTTCTACTCAGGAAAATATTCATAAATGGAACTGTACAGATTCTAGTGATATAAAGCATGACAAGACAAGCATACTCACCAGCAATCTGATTACATGTGAGCTGCTCCTCAATTCCTCTATCCCTCTCTTTTCCCATGTTTCTTCATTCCCAAGGCACCTTTACTTCTCCCTGTCTCCACTTTTAGTTTCTCCTCAAAACACCCCAAAATGTACAAAGTAAGTCTTGTACATGCTCAGGATGCTCTTCTCCTGCATGCTGTGTCTGAACAATGTTCTTAGTCATATGGTTTTGGTTTAAATAATCTTGTAAGGAGCAGGGAGTTGGATTTGATGATCCTTATGGGTCCCTTCTAACTCAAGAGATTCTATGATTCTATGATCTTATAATGAGTCGTGTACCTCTCAAGTCAGTAATCTTCTCAGTCTGTACAGTGATCTAGAGACACTTTTTCACTCACTTATCATGAAGGATGTCAACCCTGACATTGATCAGCCTGTGACAGCCCTAGGAGAAGCCATGTCATTTTTCTTCATTTTCTTTGATCAGGTTATTGAAGTTCCTCCATCTGTTATTGTTCCTCTATGCCCCTTTGTATTTGCCAACATAAGTCTTTAATTCCATAACCTAACATAATGCACATGAGAAAAATATTTCTGTGTTTTGCATTTGGAGTCTGTCCCCCTTACTATCTCTCATATCCTGCTTTTCTCATATTTGAGCTCACTCTTTTAAATAAATTGCTTTCTTTGTTGTTCTGGTTTCTTGCTTAGGGAGATTGAGAAGTTCTGTGCTTGGAGAAGACTCTTTTTCAGTGCTTCCAGCACTCCTAAATTCCTTTTCCCTCCATGACAGATTCCCATGGAATCTCTCCTATCAGTTCCTTGAGCAGTTTAAAATCTTCTCTTCTGAAGGTCATGGTGTTTATTTTGCTATTTGTCTTTCTCACATGCCTCAAAAAAGAAACCTGAATAGAGGGGAAGAATTACCACCCTGGACCTGCTGGCAACACTTTTCATAATGCAGCTCAGGATACTATTACCCACCAGGATACCATTTCCCACAAGGTCACATTTTGGGCTCATGCAGCTTGGTGTCCAACAGGATTCCAAGATTCTTTACTGCCAAGCAGCTTTTAAGCCAGGCTACGTCCAATATATAATAGTATATAGGGTTATTCTTCTGCAGGTACAGGACTTCATACTTTCTCTCGTTGAACTGTATGAGGGTCCTTTCAGCCCATTTATCCAACCTAGTCATCATGAAGTTTTACACTGTCACAAGGATCCTTGCTTTGGACACAATTTCCTAAAAAGACTAGATTACAAATGTCTTAACTAAGTTAGGAAGCCTTACAGTCTTTTTGCCACTTTTTGTGTAGTGGATATTCTGTCTCATCAGTAACCTGTAGACTTTATATGGTGTTTCATGGACATTCCAGATGAAACTGGTCTAGTAACACCAGACACACAGCCAAGACTTTAACTGCCTGATACATCTGTTTCTCTCTACACTCTTCCATCTGACTGGCAGGATGAAGCAGAAATTACTCTTTTATTTTAGACCCCAGGACTCAGCAGTCCTTGACTTTTTTTCAAGGTAACTTTTCATAGTATTATACCTAGAAGAGGAGTAAGAGCTTGATGAATCTAGACAGTATCTCCATGACATACTGGACGTTGTTTCTGGGAAATTAGCAAAGTTCCTGAACATCAGGCTGGCAGATGGGTGCTTCGGTCGCTTACAAAAGGGGACCTCCACTACTAACACTCACTGCTTCTTATTCCTGGCATTTTCTACATGCTGAGTAGGAATTGACAGGCAGGTCCATGTCTGTTCTTCATTTCCAGCTTTGAGCACAGCTGCTATGTTTTTGCTATGGGGCATGAGCTTCCTGGGTGCCCGGGTCTGTGAATTACTGTCTGTCCTCTCTTCAAGCCTAGCATTTCATATTCCTGTTTTGTTTGTGCTTCAAGGCTTTCGCTCTTGCACTTTCAGAGCTGCTGGTAGTATCCCGCCAATTTCCTACTCACCTTCCCAGATGCAGCATAACTTATCAACATCTTTCTGCAGATCTTTTACATGATAGCTTAGAGAGCATCCCTGCACGCATTTTATGTTTACAATACAACAGAACTTTCTCACACTTTTATGTCCCGCATCCTTTACTAACGTAAGTATAAAATGAGTTTATGAAATAAAATGGCTTTATAAAACTATAAACAATTTAAGTGTAATGTTCCCAGAGTATGAATAATCCAAATTTACACTCTACCCAGCTGACACATAACACTTCATCACGTAGCGTATATAAGATTCGTACATAAAGTTCTGCGAACACAGAAGTGTTTGTGTCTAAACACTACAAAAGGCAAGAGATGACAGCAACTATCCACAACTTTTTTTTTTCAGATGCCATGTATTTCACTTAAAATGCACAATTTGGTAAGTATTGTATGAGTTCTGCTAAAACCGGAGAGTTGAATTTAATATTATAAATTATGTAAATAATTTTCACAGTGTTGGTAGATACAATACAAGTTCTACAGAGATCTGTATCCTTCTGGAACAGCAGCTCAAGGCTAGGCATGATTATCTGTACTTCCAAAGTGTTGCTGTTATATAACTGAATGAAGACCATAGTGAAGGAAAGTGCAATCAATATAGTCAATGAAGCCTATCAATTTCATTGTAAAATGCTACACATAGTAACTTGGATTGTAAAGATTTAAAGTTAAAATGAGCTGAATCTCTAGTCTGTATTTCTTCTCTGGACAGGGGGCTTATTATTCTGGACACTGGCAAAACAAGGGTCTTAAAAACAAATGCTGTAGAAGCAAATGGTTTTTCTTTTGGAAGGCACAGAAGATATCTGTCACAGGTGTAAAATTTGTATCAGATTCTGTTGATCAAAGACTAGTTACTCAATTCTAACCATTTTTTCCTGGTTTTGATTTCCTTTAGAACATTACTTTTGGGCAAACTTAATGTTACCATCATTTGTTACAATAGTATGACCACAACAAATTTTATCATTTATGTAGGTTTTCTTTTTCATTTAAATTCTATTAGTATACACACACACACAAAAAAAAAAACCAAACAAAAAACACAACAAAAAAACATGTATATAAACCACATAACCTAATCAGTTGTGTTGTCCCTTTAATTGCAAACAACTGATCACAGAATTTAGGCTGTTAAGATGAAGGGTTTTTCTATATTTGCAGTGTATTTTTCATCAGCCTGCTGTCTATAAAGAAACAAAACAAATAACACTAACATATTTGTGCATTTTAAGGGGCTTGGAAAATTTACTAACTAAATCGGTCAGCCTCTATCTGACTGATTTCAGGTTGCAGTAAGAATCATTTATCTTTTTCTTTTTCGTGTGATGTTAAAGTCCTAAACAATGGAACTGTATTTCCTACTTTCTGCATGAAACACCATGTACGTTCTTTGTTTTGCTAATACCCCATGTGTAAAGGCATCAGGCACATGGCACTTGGCCAGATGGCAAAAATGCACATTTGGACATTCTGCTATTTTCTGGGTTGCCTGTGTTAGTTTTTGTTGTTTCCCTTTTACTTATTTGCTCTCGAATGTGTTCCCCTGTGTCCTTGTTTTGCCATAAAATTGTCTTTACTCAAAGGAACAGCAAGCTGTGTGTTCATGTTCTATAGGCTTGACAATGTTTTCTCTCAGTGGGCTTCTCAGCACCTGCTGTAATATCCATATTCTAAGCCTCCTTTTTCTCCAGTGTTGAAGTATTTTTTATTTCTGGAATGTGAGAGTCAACAGATGTGGTGGAAGATACTGAGACATGGTGCCACTGTGGGATTACAGTCATTGGGGGAGAGGAATCGTACAGAATAGATGACCCCCACAAGATGTATGCTGGCTGTGCACATGTAATCAGGATGATTTTCAGTATACTGACTAGATTAGATGAGGTTATTAATTAGGTTAATCAAATAACTAATAGTTAACAAAATCACTCAGTTATAAGCTATAAAGGTATTATAAGTTATAAAGATATT